>VXBL01008794.1:620043-790390 GCA_013400195.1 Aramus guarauna
TCCCGGCTCCGGGGCATCTCCGCGGCCGGGGGGATGCGCGCCCGCTCCTGCCCGGGAGGGTTCGCTCCGTCCCGCTGCGCCTTCTCCTGTGCGCATCCACCCACAGTGTCATCGGGGAAAAAACCAACCTCAAACCCATAATATTCCCGCATTGACGGGCAGCAGATGTACGAGGAACTGCTGTCGAGTAGCTCCTGGGTGCTGCTGCTTTTGTTTTTGCGGCGGGACGGACACGGCGCTGGAGAGGGGCCAGCGCCTGTTCGCCGCCGTTTGGCATGGGAGGTTAAAACCCATCCCCAAATACTCACCCGATAGCTTTCTCTCCGCTCTGCCGAGTCCCAGCCAAAATCCTGACTTTGGGCTCATCGAAAAAAAAAAATAAAAAATAATAAAAAAAAGAAAATAAACCACAATGTAGGAACAGAGCCATTGCTGTGACCTTTCAATCCAAGAGCGTTTGCGAAATACTACTCAGTAGCTTGTTTCGAAATACTCGGTATATTCTTACACTGGGTGCATAAGGAAACAGTTTGATGCTGTCTGTAGCTATATCTTTAAACACGTTTTACACAAGTTATTTACTGACTGTTTGAAGGAGTACTTAAACTCCAGGATCAAGGGCAAAGAGATGAAAATTCAGTAGGAACCCAGGGCCAAAATATAGATTTGTCTGATTCGTGGGGGTTCATTGATGTCTGGAGGGCAGCAGGAGCCTGTTAGGACCTTACTACTGCTACTACTCCTGTCCTCTGTGGTGGAAATTGCCATCTTGGCAACTGTCAGGAGAGCTAAGAGCCACATGGCAGCTAAAACTCTGTGTGTGCAACTTTGATGGCACTTGTTGAGCCAGGCTGAAGCACGACGGGTGACTTCTGCAGGAGAGAAAGCAGCGTTCAGGCTCAGAGTGAGCTGCCCGTGCAATTTGTGTTTCAGAATGGATGAGAACTACATCCTCCTGCCGCATGGAGTCAACTTCCAGGAGGCAATCTTCCCGGACACCCAGGAGAACAGAAGGATGTTTGCCAGCCTTTTCCAGTTTTCTAACTGCTCGCAGGCGCAGCATGTCGTGAGTTTCTCCAGTGACTGGGAGATTCAAGAGGACAACCGGGTAAGAGATTTATTTGCTTTCCAGTGCTTGTTTTCAAAGTGGGCACTGGCATTCCCATGTCATTTGCAAATGTGATTATATGAATGCAGAGCAGCAGATCCCTGATGGTTCTGGTGCTTTGGTGGTATCACTGGCAAAGTAACACACTGGTGGGGAGATGTTAAACTCTGTTTTCAAAGCTGACTTCTGTGTTAGCTCTTTAGCTTCCCATGGACCCGAGCGAAGCTTGATGTCAACCTGTTCATGTTCAATAGATTGTAAACCAGTATTCCTTGTGATCCTGTCCTACTCCTCCCACGTCATTCCTGGGTTTGCTATCTCTAGACCCCATACTTTAACTTCAGCCAAAATGTTCAGGAGCAGAGCTTTGCTTTTGTACTTTGTGTTCATCTCATGTAGTGAGAGCAGTGCCTGGACCATGACAGACTGCAAGGGATTACTCTTGCCTAACTCCACATAACAGCATAAACATCTACTGAACTAATCGCCCTAAGCTGTCTTTGTAGCAGCTGGGGAAAAATAGACTCTTGAGGGCATGTTTTGTCTGAGTGATGAGGGCACGGTTCGTCTGAGCGATGTCGGCACGTACTTCTGAACAAACTGAATGAAATGCCTCTTTCTTCGCTCAAAGGAGGCCATAGCTAGTAGTTCACCCTCTAGGCAATCCTCCCTTAAGAAAGTACATTTTTAGTATGGAAAGTCCAACCATACCCATTGTTACTGGCTTCTTAGCCCATGTATGAGGCTGTAGTGTGTGTAAGAAATGCAGGATTTTAATAAATACTTCCTCGTCAGAGAGGAGTAGCACATAACCTGCAGTTAGGTGTGTGCATGTTCTGGATGTGCACATACGCTTGCAAAAGTGGAACTTGGAGAGCTGTTTTAGTACTAACCCTTGTTTTATGAGGCTGGTGGTTTCCGCCTGTAGCCAAGAACATTTTAAGCATCTCTTTAGGTCAGGATGGACAGGACACGTGTCATGGCTTGTGTCTTCTGTGGATTCATCTAAGGCACAATATTTGTGTACGGCAGCAGATGCACTAGTGGCTGGTTTGGGAGAAGGATGGAGGGGGCTTGGTAGCTGGCTGAGCACTTTCCTTTCACCAGTTGGCCGACCACCAGTGTACAAAGTTTGAGTTGTTGCGCGGCCAGCTGGACAGTGACACATTCTTGGGATGCCCCATGAGCAAGCATTTTCTCACTGCTGATGTTTTGGGGAGGAAATGAGGAACAGTGAAATTCTAATGTATATCTGGGGACAGCAGCATGAATTGATGTTTAAGAAAAAATGAATTATCCTACAATTAGATTGCAGAGCTGTAACCCTGGCTGGCCAAGAAGGGGAGGCGGAGAGCCCTGGTCCCAGCCCAGCCTCCTCCCTGCCAACCCGCAGGCTCCCCAGCGCCCCAAGCAACGTATTTGGCAAGTAAAGGCTCTGCCGCTGCCAAATCCGCAGATTTTACTCCAGGGGAGCAAAGTGGCATTGGGGACCACCAGAGCCAGCTCCCAGCATCTGCTTGCAATGCCTCTGCACTGTTTATTTAGCCTCACTGAGCTAAACGCAGGGAATCTTGATAGGTTGGTGCTCGTTTATGCCAAGAGTGAATCTCACCAGTTGGCTTTAATGGAAATCACAAGGCAGAAACCCCCCCGGTAAGTTGGGGCAACCGAAAGCATATGTATCAAAAGTGCATTTCAGCTGTTGCGCTCTTTGGCCCCACGCAGCTGTGAGCAGATTAGGGGGGGATTAGAGCTGCGGGTTGCACAGACCGGGGCTGGGGGCTTTACATACTTCAACACCCACCCATCGAGGGAATTCAGAGCAACTGATGGACACTTTGTCTCCCCTTCGTAATGAAAAGTAAAAGCTTCCTCTGCACCAGTTAAAAATAGTTTGGGCTGACTGTGCTCCCATTCAGTTCCTGCATCTGTGTTTGCCCAGCCCCAGTGCCGGCTCCTGGTGCCTGCGTGCCCCAGCCTGGGAAGGGGATGGCGTTTCTGACTGCCATGGTGTTAGAATATTTTATACATCTATTACGGACATAGATAAAGTACTACCTAGAAGTTACTCTTTATTGACTCCAAGGAGATCTTATGTTGACTCGTTCAGGAGTAGGAGTCTAAATTTGGTTGGATTCCCAGTGCAGGTGCCCATGTCCAGGATGTAGCTCTCTTTAGCATTTTCCTCCTCTCTTTGCCTTGTCACATCTGATGGTAATTTTCCCGATTGCCACCACGTCTGCTTATATCCCATCACACTGCGAACAATTTCCATTTCCCAAAGCGCTCAGCTGAGCTGTCCCATGCTGGCTCCTGAGCTGAAGCCTGTGGTGTGTGCTGACTTCATGACACGGAAAGTGAGCATTACTCAGAGCATTGTTCTTGAAGCTTTTTGGACAAGAGTGTCTTAGGGAGCCTGGGGACATCCACAGTGAAGAACATAGACAGAGAGAAAAGGGTCTTCTGATGAGACCCACACTGCAGTGAGGAGTCAGGGATCTCACTAGCTGCTGCTAACTGGCATAAGTTGCTAGTTAAAATCCATCATGGATGTTTTGTGCAGTCAGAGGGAAGAGATGGAGACGCTGAGATCCTCAGAGCAGAAGGCAGCTGGGGTGGAGGTCTAGTTCCAGGAGTTAGTAGCTGAAGTCCTGCCTCCAGGTCTTGGGAGATCTGTGTGCAAGGACATCTTAAAAAGCAGCTCTGTCAAAAAGCAGCATGCCCAAGTAGGTTTGGAATAAAGGAGTGATGAAATCTGTCTACAGCTGGATCCCATACTCCAAAAGACTTTTTGAATGCCTGTATTTGCTTATGGCCCTGTGCCCTACTCTTGATATATTTCTGGGGTGGACATTTAAGGGAGAATTCAGAACTGGAAGCATGTGCAGTTACAATGAATAATTCATGTTTGTAGCTCTGGGGTGAGACAACCCTCTGATGGGTGATGGGTGAATGTCTTTAGCCTCACATAATGCTGCTTCCAGTGAGAGGTTCCTTCTGCGGGGTGTGCCTGAGATGGCCATGGAGCGGTCACCCAAAGGTGACCTCTCATGTGCTGTTCTCTTGCTCACCCTCTTCTCTCCGCCATGCTGTCCCATGGGGTGAAACGAGGAAAACCCTGACAGGTTCTTCTCTTCCACCCAGCAAACGTGTCTGATGATGCAAAAGAGAGCAAAGAGATGCGCAAGAACTTCTCAATGCACTGGAATGCGCAACCTGCCTTTTCCATTGCAGGAAAGCCCTTTTAATTTTCGGAAAACCCCATGGTGCATGGTGAAAGGAGGCCAGACCTAAGGCACATCTAGTTGGGGATAACACATTCCTCATCCTGGGCCTGCTGCTGTCATTGGCAGCTAATTCCACCTGCGTTTTCAAGGCCCTTGCAGTCTGGGCTGAAGGCCAGGTGCTGCTTTCCATAGTTTTCCAATAACCCCATAGCCTCTTAAATTCACTCAGGTGCTTGTTCTGGCCACTCTGGAGAGCATCGGTAGCTCTGGCTGGCATTTCTTTAGGCACTTGCATTTTGCTTCCAGGTTTGCAGAGGCAGTAATTAATTGGGCTCCATCCTGACTTTCCTCACAGCCCCTCAGTGATGTCTGCAGACGTCCTGCTTTACTCCAACTCTCCACCACAGCGGTTTCCGCAAGGTTGTGGCTAAAGCCCCGAGTTCCCACCAGGCTTGGGGTTGGGGCTGGGTTTGTATCAAGTGATTGCAACGTCTTGCAGACTGAGGGGCCCCTTCTTGCAGCACATTGGAGGTGCCTGGGTCCCAGGGTTGGCCCAGTCCCAGAGCTGACATTGGTGGAGATGTTAGGAACGCTTCTTTTTCCCCTTCAGAGTTACAGTTTTAGTCAATTCTTTCCACTCTCCACCCCTGGGAGGCATGCTGTATTTGCCCATTCAAGGAATCTTGCAGTCACAGCAGTTTCTTTTAATAAGATGCTTTTATTAAAGAAAGGAACAAATAAGAAGCAATAAAAACCTAATTAAAATTCTTAAAAGCTCTGTGTTTTTACCCAAGTCCCATGTCAACCCCCTGAGCGAAGACCCTCAGCCATATCAAAGAGTTTGCAAAGCCTGACAGCCTCCTACACGGCCATGCCAGGCTGTCCTGTGCCGGCCGGTGTGCAGCCTCTGGTCACCCCTGCCTCGGGAAACACCCCAGACACCTCTTTTCCTTTACTCCCCGCTTCCCCCAGTGTCCCTAAATTTGCTCACAAACCCCTGTGTGTCACCCAGTTATTCTCCAGTGCCGCTGGCAGCACTGGTGTTTCATGACTGACGTTTTTAGGGAGCAGCCTTGCGATCTTTTCTTGCTCAAAAGGAATCTGAGGGGTCAGACTTTTTTTTTTGGAGATGGGGATGAGCATTCGGTGGTACAGCCAGCATCTTCCTTCAGGGATGGGGAAAGGGAACAGGAAAATCCTGAAGGCCGAGAGATCATCTGTATGTGCCACTGTCTCTTTCTCATGACAATTTTTTTTTTATGGCTAAGTGCTAAATGACACTTTTCTACACTCAGGGAATTGATTTCTGCTCGCTCAAGCTGGGAGGTGGGAATCATCCCAGTGGTTTCCCCCCTCTCACAGTGCCTCCTGCTAAGCCTGGGGGTGATGCAGTGGGTTGGGATTAAAATCTTGTCCCCCTGAAGAGTTTTACCATTTTAGTGCAAATCTAGAGGCTGTAATTTCTTCTGACTTGGCCTTCTGCAGAGTGGTGCGATCTTGTAAATAAGACCTGTTGCCTTGTGTGCACATGGGGGACTACACCAAAGTGACACGAGGTCTGGTGATAATAAGGTCTACAGAAGTGTCATCCAGTGCTTGTTGTTATTTTTTATTCAGAGGGGTTTTAACTCCTGGCTTTGTCAATAGCTTGATGGGGAAACGTGGTCTTTTGGCCTCTCCTTTTATTCACGTGGGAGAACTGCAAAATGACCCTGTGTGCATCGTAACAAGGGAATAACAGCAACGGTCAAACCGATCGTGAACAACTGTGAGAGCGCTAGCACTGTGATAAAGCCCACGGAAATTAAGGAGTCCAATAACCTTAATTAAGCCTGGCAAGTTTGCAGGGGTAGATTATATCTTTTATTAAGCCTCTCTCCCTGCATTGCCTCTTCTTCTCTTCAGCGCCAGAACCACAACCACTCTGTTACTTCAATTGATATAGATGACCGGACTTGCTTTTTGAGAGACCTCCAGAGATTTCACTGGGTAGTAATAAAGCTTTTATGAGAGTAGTCAGTGTCCCAAATAAAAAGCAAAGTAATTAGTAGGTGAGCCGGGCTGTCTACAAATACCTTAGCATCTTTGGGCCTGGGTCCTCCTCTCTGGTGGCACTTTGGCTGCTGTAACAACCTGATGACCTGATTAGGACACCTGCAAGGCTTCGGAGCAGCTGAAAAGGGAACCAGATAAGAAAAGCAATGTAATTGCATAAATGGCCTTGCCATTATTATGCAAAGCAAAGATTAAATTAAATGGTATTCTTCCTCTGCGGAAGTAGAGGAAATAGTTTCAGAGCTATTTGTATTTTAGCAACAGCCGTGTGCATGAACTGGGAGCCACTGGGTCGGATCATTCCCTGAATCCATCTGCAAGCAGTAGCACATCTGCTCAGCAATAGCCCCAGCCTGTCTCTTCCCTGATGATCTCAACTGGGCAAATGGTAGTGGCTCTCATTCAGCAACACTTCACAGGACCACGAGGGCTTAAATCACAGAGAAATAGCGCAACATACGCCTGGAGAGGCAAAAAGAGGAAGGAAAGTTGGGGAAGTCCCCATAATTTTTCTGACCTCCCTGATTTTGAGTCTGGACAGTGATTAAATAGTATCATGGCTAGAAAGTGTGGATGGGTACCTGCTAGAGAGATGCGTGTGGCATCTCTGGAGACAATCTGAGCTGCCTTGGGTACAGGGACCTGAGCTCTTCCTGCTGTGGCTCAGCTGGAGGTCAATGATGCTGAAGGTGACTTTGCTATGTGAATCATGCAAAGCCTGGCTGCTAGGAAAAAAAAAAAAAGCTGGTAACTGGAATGGATTTCAGCTGAATTTTCATCCATGGTATCCACTGAGATAAGATGAAAAAGCATTTTGGTTTTTCTCTTTTAAAAGTTAAGAACTTCTTCTCTTGAGGAGCTCCCTCTCTGCTCTGAGTGCTGGGAGACAAAGTGCAGGACTGGAAAACGCCAGTCGTGGAGTCCAGAGCCAGCAATCTTAGGGGAAGGACTGGTTTGGAAAAGAGCAGGCAGCAGCCTGGCTTAGTTAAGATAGTTTTCTTTAATTCCCATCTATTGGTCTTTGCGTTCGCTTGTGGCATAAGCTGCATAAAGAATCCTCCCTTCCCTGGTCCTAAGGCACAAGGGAAATAGAAAATATTCTTAGTTCAAAACAGTGCTACGTGGCAAAGGCAAGGCAAAAAGACTTCAAAATAGATGAAAATGAGGTCCAATATCTAGAGGTTTGAAAATCTTGTTTTACATTCAGTTTCTTGCCCTGGCCTTTGTTAGAAGAGTAGTTGTTCCATTAGCTTAATAGCATGATAGAAAGTGTACATCGCTTCTGGGCTGTTTTAATAGTGATTTACAGTGCTTTTGTTTTCCTCCCAGAAACCCACCCAGAGTGTACCCGCTCTCTACAATCTGTGTTTAATTTGAATACATGTAAGCAATATTAGATGAAATGCTGACAAGTGTCTGGGATGAGGGGAGACCACGAGACAGTTGATATGTTTGGGTAACATCCCTAAGAGTCTTTTGGCATAGAAATGACATTGACTCGTTTCCAAATCTTCCCACCCAGGCTGTAGTAGGCGACTTTTAGAGGTCTGACTGGCATCTCCCTATCAGTTTTCTGTCTTCCCACATGCACACAGGCTGCTAAAATACAGAATAAAAGATCACAGAGGAGTTCAAAATAGTCTTATCCATGGGATGTTTCCATTGCATATGGTCTTTCTTATATTTATAGCACCCAGAAGGTGTTCTGAGCATTTCCCAGGAGAAAATGGGGAAATTTCTCTGGTTTTAGGGTGTCTCTTAGAGACACCTTATTTCTGTATCAGAAGGCAGGTTGGCTGACTGCCATATACAATGCAGGAGGGTTGACCTGAGGTAGCATGGGAACCTTGAAGTTGATGTTGGTTGTGAACAGTCTGAATTCAGGGTTGAATAAGGAGCTTTTCCCCACCCATCTGAACTCTTCTCCTCGCTGACAACCACGACTGGTGGGGAGCTGCCGAGGCAAGGCCTCCACTTATCACCCTCCTGGTACCAACACGAGTGCAGGACAAGGTGAGGGGGGGTCCAAAATCAGGGTCCCAAGGACCAACTTGCACCCTGTCAACCAGTACAAATTATTCCAGAGCATAGCTCGCTCTGACTACATCTCAGGCACATCCAAGTACATGATCTCCTTAAAAATATCCAGTTTCCAGCCCACCGAGCAAGGTAATGCCTAGACAGCCATGGGTATGTGTGTGTAAGTACACGGCTGCCTCCTCCAAAGGGCGAAACAGCGATCCTTCCAGGAATTGGCAATGAATGAAGACCCACATGGCTCCAGGCTGCTTTTAATTATCCAGAGCCACATTTTGAAGAAGTTCTGCCAAATGCACTAAATCACTCTGGATTCTGTGTCATGAGGCTATCTGCTGCTGTACATGAACTCGGTGGTGAGCAAGGCACCTGACCCTGGCCCCAGAACACCATTTCGGCTCTCCATCTGGCTTCTTCCACTGCCACAGGAGTGGGAAACTGCTGGTGGCCACAGGAGTAGTTGGTGGCTGAGGACTGCACATTGAGAAACACAAAGATGGGGCTGAAGGGACCCTGTTGTCCCTCCTGTTTTGCAGAGCCAAGGCTGCCTGGAGGGGTGCTGTACCCTTGGGTTTTCCAGCCTGGAGGTGGTTGAAAGATCTGCAGTGGTGCTGCTGAGCACAAATCTTGCCACAGTGCTTGCTTAGCTGGACAAAGATTNCCTCAGCTGCTGACTCTTAGCCAAGGGCTGAAGCAATGTGTTTCCCAGTCATGTTAGAAAGATGCAGGAACCTGTCTGGGGCTAACTCCATAGTGTACAGCACAGGTAGGATGTTTCTGCTGTTGTCTCAGGGTAGGTAGGAGAGACAGGACTTTCATCAAGCTGGTCATATTCCCTTTGTGTTAGCACAGAAGTGTCTGAGGAGGGAGACATCTCCCTCTGGGGACCGCGATGTAAAATTTGAAGCTAAGCCCATGAGCATCTGCATGTGAAGGTGGGCTGGGAATTGCAGCACTGTAATGAGAAGTGGACCTC
Organism: Aramus guarauna; assembly: GCA_013400195.1. Taxonomy (NCBI): domain Eukaryota; kingdom Metazoa; phylum Chordata; class Aves; order Gruiformes; family Aramidae; genus Aramus; species Aramus guarauna. Next base: position 629,447 of record VXBL01008794.1, read on the forward strand.
TCATCCATACCCTGTGGAGATGACACTGTCATGGGAAAAGTAGCAAGAAGAAGACATGAGGAGGCTCACAGGTCCCTTGTCTCCTTCCCTGTGTGTGAGTGATTTGGTGATTCCTCTGCTTTTCTGCCCTGTCCTCCTGTTCACAGCCTCCCCAGCATGGGAAGGTGAGAGAAAACATTCCAGTGCACATGGGCTGCGAAGGGTGAAAGCACTGGCTGGCAAGGGGAGACAGGTGACGGGGACCTGAGCGGTTACTGGAGCTGGGAAATGAAGTGGTTCAGGACAACATATGCTTGAAAGCACTTGTGTCCATGGCCAAATCACCTTCTTCAACACAGGTTCCTGTACTCAAGGTGCTCCCCTGGGCACATGGGACTTGGCCTCCAAGGAGAAGAGTTGAAGCTGGTGTTCTTGTAAGGTGGATGTACTATCTTACTAACCTGAGGCACAACAAAATGTGCAGTCTAAAGGAGCAGATCATTGGTGTTTTTTTATCCAGTCATGCTTATTATTCCTGCTTGTCCCATGATTTTTCAACCTTAGAGAGTAGAGGTACTGACTTAGCCTGAGAGCTACTGGAAGATGCTTAGCTATGTCTCCCAGTAACCCACTGGGCCTATTTCAGTGCTTTTGATTGGGTTCAGAAGCAAACATCTGAACTGGGTGCACCCGGCTCTTCACCTGCTTGGATTCTCCTAAACCTTGGTTTGGGCCAGCTGTTTTGGGCAATATATTCAGAGTGTGTCTCAGGCAAATTTTCCAGGCCAAGAGCAGCCAAAATGAATGAGGGAGGTCCCCAAATTCTGTGTTGTTCAGCGCAATTATGGGATCCCCTCTGTAAATCTGCAAGTCTGTAGATGTGTTAGGTGTGTGTGCAAATCCATGCTTTCTGTTGGTCAGCACTTGGGAAGGATGATTCATGTGGACCAGCAGTTCTGGGCCAGGATCTATCCGTGATGCACACACTGGTCCCACAGGCACTGTGGGCAGATCTGGTCTTTGGTTTAGTTGCTGGCCCCAGTTGACCCTGAATCCGAGGAAAAGTCTTTTCTTTCCACTTCTCTTTCTCTTCTGACCCACCTGTAAGATAGATACAGAAAAAGATGGAGCAAAACATTTATTAAAATCAACAGCCACCAAAATCCAGCTGGCAGCTGGCAGCTGCGACACCTGTAATGCTGCCTGTAACCGGATCAGCCATTGCGGCTTGAGGGAAGATGAGATCTTTCAATTTGGGACATATTTTCTCCCAGCCCATGCATTTTGACGTTTATTTTTGCAAACGGCAAGCCAAGTTGGCTCCGAGGCAGCAGTAGCTCGAATCCCTAATGGAAGCTGCAGACGGAGCCTTTTAAAGCCCGTCCTGCCTCCGCCAGCCAAGCACCTTTCCAAATTCCCCTGAAGAAGTGTCCTTGCCCCGTTGCAATCGGCCAGGAGCAGCCACGCGGTGCCAGGCTTGGCTTCGCCGCCAGCCCTGGAAGCACGCAGCCCCTTGCAGCAGCTAAAGCGAAGTGACAAACCAGAGCGGCCAGTTTCGGGGGACTGGGAGTATGCGGTTTCAGTGCGACCAATTGCAGCTGGTGGCTGCTCAAATCGTTGCAGGTGCCTCTGGCAGCTGACGCAGTGACTACCTCGTTTTGCTGCCCCAATTCGGGTTTTTTTTGGGTTTTTTTGGAAGAATGCTGCTACGACTGTTAGTCCAGTTATCTGTAAAATGAATGATGGTAGGGAAAAATATACTGAGGAAGAGGCAAGTTTCCATGACACTGTATAATGTGAAGAGGAAATAATACAGCTAGAAAGCCAGGTCTGAATTTCTGCCCAAAAAACTTAGGAGCAAGCAAGAAAAAAAATATTTCCTGAGATCTGAAAACACTTAATGGACCTGTTCTGCAGTATTTTTGTATTTCCTAGATCAGTGGGGAACCAGTAGAAGTACTAGCTACTGCAAAGGGGAATGTCAATGCAATGTTTTATATTGAGACAAGATGTAGGATGAAAACGCAAGCTACTACTTACTCACTGTCATCCTCAAACAACTCATCTTCATCACCTTGCAGGGATAGTGCAGATGATAAAAGCAAGGCAGGCATGTTAGGCTCTGTATCCCAGTCCAGTGGAGAAAATATTCTTTGATGCAGGATTTATCCCCACCGGGATTAGAAACAACTGTCTGAACACTTTTTCGGTCTGTAAACTTGCTAGTCTAAATCCTGTGCCCTTCCCCCTCCCCCTCTGTGTCTTCCATCCTTGTTGCACTTTGAGTACAGAGATATGTTCAGGTGGGTGACACATGAGCAACGGGGGTTTGGTTGTTTGGTCAAACCGAAGCATGTTGGTGGTACGGAGCCTGGCTTCCTGCTTCGGGTGGATGGGGACATGTGTCCTCTTCATTGCTTCAAAACACCGTGAGTTTATCACCTCCATTTGTCTTCACTGTAAACCTGTTTCAGAGCACTTTCATTTGTTTGGCTTGCTTTTTGTCTTTCCACAGCCTTTAGACAGGATCTGAACACAATCATGTTCTTCTGGATGTTTCTGATTATATTTTTCATTGTGGAAAAAATTCAATTAGTTGTGTAACTGGGGAGAGAGAGGAAAGTCAAAATGGAGGAACAGCTGATACTGACATTGGCTGAGGACAGGGATAGAAATTCAGATGCTGTAAGTTCCCATTTCCATTACATGGTAAAGAAATCTTGTTTCAGAGCCTTTGAAGCATGAACATAGAAACCACATCCACTCAAAATCCTCCATTTTTTTTTGCTGAGCAGGAAAGCTCTTTTCTACCTTAAAAGCATAATCTTGGGGTTTGGAAGAGGAGGGATAATGAGGAAGGGGCTTAGCCTTAGTGACCATGGGGGAGCTCTGCTAGATGCCAGCCCATGCTTTAAAAGATCTCTGAGGTCTTAGATGAGTGGGAGAGAGTTTATTCATGGTCTATAAAGGATATCTTGAAGGGAGAATCTCTGTGTACGTGGCTTATCTGTTAGAAGGAAACAGGGACCTTATTTTTGCTCTGTAAGTACCTTTGTTGGGGAGGTATCTGTAAAAAAAAAAGAAAAAATAATATGTAAATGAGATAAAATTAAAATAACATGGGAATAGGAAATGAGGAAATAATCCACTGAAATATGTAACCAACCGATGTGGTGAAATCTCCATCATTTACAAGACTCAGGTCAAGCTGGAGATTGCGGTGGGTGTTTCAGTCAGAAGACACTCTCCTTTGGCTGCCTGCCTCTGGAGGAAGATCCATCCCATGGGTCATGACATGGCTCTGGGAGTGACTATGTAGGGTTTCAGAGTGCTCTGTTCACTTCTCATTCTTCAAACTGGTTGGCTGAGGTGACAGTAGTGACTTGCTCCCTCTGCAGAGGGTTTAGGTCCCCCAGGATGTGACTGAGCAGCTCCAGGAGGCACCAGCTAGCATCCAAAGCCCACCTCCATCAGCTGGATTCGAAAAGACAGCCTGGAGGGTTGATTTTTTTCCAAAAATCACTTGCAAGTTCCCTGGGCCCTTCAGACAGCTACAGCCATGCTGGACGTGAATGCAATGTTGGGAAAAGTCTGTGGATTGGAAACAGTTTTAAGAAGACCCCAGGGAAGGGTTGTTACTGCCATTGGTGATTTGGTTTCTGCCCTTTTACATGTTTTAGGCTCAGGCATGTTTTGTCTGAGTTCAGTGAACACTTCACGATCCGTCCCTTGAAATTCTAATTGAGCCTGTGTTTTCTTAAGTCTCGATTTCAAAGGGCAGGGGAACAAATGTGATTCTTGGTTCTTTTCCCAAAGGTGCGAAACTGTAGATTAAATGTATCCTGGAAATAATATTTTATGCTCAAATCTTTCCCGCTGCAATAAAAATGGCTCAAAACCACATTCAGTGACAAAACTCTCCTATATTTAACCCATGTCTAGAAGCAGCTGAAATACTGACGGGAAATGTCCTGGCGCTTCCAAGTCAGTGGCACTCTGGAGGCTCTGGAATACATCCTGCTCCTTATAGATGGTCCTTGCTCCAGAAACACGTTGCAGATGTTGAGGATGTGAAGGAGCAGACTCCTTCCATCACAGCGTTAGGACAGAGAAGGGCTAAAACCAAAATCTCAGACTGGAGGCAACCGTGATGCCTGTTCTGTGTCTGGACTTCAGGATTGACGTCTGGTTCCTGCTCATTGTCAGAAATATCTGAAATGGGAGAAGCCTCCTGTGGTCCCTGCTAACGAAGTGGTGTTTATCACGCTCTGGTAATTGCGTTTGCTATGGTATTTACAGCATTTCCTATGTTTTGAAATGGAGAGATCTCAGGCTTGCCCAGGGCTAATTGTGTACTCTAACCTGCTCCTAAGCACACATGTATCTTTAAACATTAACATACACATTGGCAGGGTCCAGGGTCGGTCTCAACCCCACAGCTACCGAGCTGGGAATGTGACTGCTGCAGTGTTAATGTTTGCTCTCAGTATTGATCAGGGGCAGTATCTTGTCCCTTCCTTTACAGATCCCAGGGAATTTCTGTTCCTTTTCCCTTCCCTTCCCTCTTTCCTTCTTTCCCTTTTCCCCCTTTCCCCCTTTCCCCCTCCCCCCTTTTCCCCTTGCAGTCCTTGCAGGAAGGGGTACAGGCAGGCAATGGATGGAGGGAGAGGAGGCAGGTTCTCAATCTACCTAAATGAGGATTCAGAGCAATTTGGGACTCCAGGAGTGGAATAGACGTTGTTGCAGACTTGTGTTTTCAGGGAGAGGTTCATCTCTGCCTACTCTAGAAGGTCACCAGCACCAAGCAGATGTTCAAATGTGGTATTCTCATATTCAACATCTTAGAAATGTGCTTTCAGTTAGTGTAACATGCCTTTTTCTAATAAGGGAAACCACTAAAAGAACAAAAATCAAGTTCTTTATTTTTTCCGCTCTCAAGCCCAGAAAGCTCAGAGCTGAGGCCAACTGGGTGTCACCAATAGTTCCACCCCTGGTTGGGAATCAGCAGTCAGACTGAGACACTCACCTTTATGGGAGCAATTCAACTGCCTGTTGCCATTTGAGATGCCACAGGGATCAGAGAGGTCGGGCACAAGAACAGGAGCAGCAGGAAGCCTGCTGTTCATCACTGAAACATCACCTTCTCCAACGGCAGCTCGAGTCCACAGGGGCATTTCATGTGTCACTAGGTGTCACAGGGTGGGCAGATGTATCACACTTCATTTTATTTAATTATGAAAATTGCCTTTTAAATATGAGAATTGCCAACAGAACTACTACTTACAGAAATGCTTGGGAAAACAGAGCTATGTGATGCCAACGTTGTGTCCTCTGCTTGGCAGCACTGATGCTTTCTCCAGGTGTAAATTGATACAGAAGTGACAGGTTAATGAATGTGCATCTTGTGGCACATGATGGGGGATCAGTCCAAATATTGAGACTGGTTCTTCCTGTGACCCAGGTTGTGCTTGCAGTGTCAGCTGCATTTAGTGATCGTGACTTCTCTAGAGCAGCACAGTGATTTGGAAATCCATGCCCAGCACAATATGCGAGTTGAAAGAGCTCCTGTGCCGCACCCAGCGGTGAGGGTAGCCCTGCAAATAACTGGTTGCAGATTCCGCTTGCCTTTTGCGTAAAGACAATATATTGATGTTGCAGAAGCAGAGCTCATCTGAGCTCACGTTGTGGTCTGGCCTTTGCCCCGTATGGACTTATTAGTGTCTAAAAGGACTGATGTGGTCCTGGACCATTTATGCTACAACACCACGACCATGACCATGACTCTGTCCCACTTTCTGCTTTTCCTGGATATAGCAGTTCTGGGCTTAGATTCAGTGGATTCTGGAAAAGTCTACAGCTTGAAACAAGCCCCGCAGCCTGCCTGGGGTCCTCCTTCCATATCTATTGCTGCGTGGAGCAGGTGGCTTGAATTTGGCTGGAGCTTATGATGCATTTTGGAGTCTTTATCTTCTAGCTTATAAAACCTTTTGGATAAGATTTTCTGAATGCATGTAAGATGTTGAGTTTTATTTGCGGATTTAAATCCAATCTTCTAAATTGCTTTAAAGCAATTCCTTGTGTTTTGAAATTCCAAAACCTCTGGCCCCCTTTTTTTAAATGCTTGTGGTCAATTACAGACTGATTTAGGAAATGGTGCAAAATGTGTAAATGAAGCTAAAAGCGTTTTTCAAAATGGTGTTAGGAAAAGAAAAAAAAAGAGGACACATATGTTATCAATACTTTACCCAAAGGGAACAAAATCTCTGACCATGGAAAGCCTTAGACTCCAAAGCTTGCAGTAACAACCAGAATAAGCTTTCTAATCCAGACAACATTGTCAGAACCATCATGTGAGACCACCTCTTTACACGGGGCTCTTTGAATCACTTCAACATTGATTTTAGGGCTTTTTCTGTTTGATCTCCAAGTATATGCTCTAGATGGGACTCTCAACATATTTCTTCCCATGCATTTTAGGTATAAATACTCTGTTTTGGGGTTAGCTTCTTGGTTGGATTTTTTAAAGTAGTTGTTAAAAGGAGTTAGGGAGCTTATCTTCTTCAGTACTGCTCCCAAAATGTGAGTAAAGACTGCATTTCATTGCATATAGGGCTCTAAAGTGCCGCAGCCAGCAACAGAGTGGAGCATAGGAGTCTTTTTGACAGGTGCTCCAGTATCGGAAGCCCTGAATTGATACAAAATAGTGTCTTCTGAGGAAAAAAGGGACAATACAAGTTGGGGCTACAAAAGAAGCATAAGATATGTGCTGGTCTGATTTTAAAACTTTGAAATGGAAATCAAATTCTATTCAAGTGAAGCAATCCATTGAACAGTCAAATCTACTGTGCTTTGTGCAACCTACTTAGTGGAAGCAGTTTGAGACTTTGTCCCGTATCCACTGAAACTCATGCTGATTTTAAAGGAAAAGGAATTGTGTTAAGGAATATAGCCCACTTTCACCTCCTCCTGAGCCTGTGCCTGTAGTTTGAGAAGTGTGTAATCTGTGGCTGTGACGGAAGAAGTTGGTGCGAGGAACTATTGGGCTGGAGGAAACTAAAGATACTGTGCAGAAGAACCAGTCAACCCAACCACAATGTTGCTTCTGTTCATGAGTGTTGAACAGAGGATTGCCCCATGCCAGACAGAGGAGACACGCTTTTGTGGAAAACTCCATTTCTGGAAAAGGAAAAGGGCAGGAGACAGGGTTGTCTCTTGCCATGATGAAGCAAACAGTAGCATGGTGCCTGAAAGATACCAATGATCCTAGGAAGATTTGTTTTTGTCAGGAAGTAAAAAAAACATATCAGTTTATACTGCCTCAAGCCATTATTTAGAATTTGTCGTTCCTTACGTGGCCTCGTTTCTGGGGAGAGCTGAACTTGGAAGCAGAAGATCCAAGCAGGTCTAAGAAGCTTAAACATTATCTTTCTAAATTAAAGGATCAATTAGCCTAGTAGCTGCAGTAGTGTCAAGGCCTGGTCAGCCCCTTGAAGGGAACAGTGAATGATGCCATATTTAACGTGAAGGCCTAGCAATACAGTAAACTTAAACTTTTCAAGAACATGCAAATAAGAAAAATTGATGTGATTTGTTCTAGGCATGGGTTTGCTTAGCTGGGGTGATCCTCAGACTGCCAGCTGCAGGGTCCTCAAGTGTTGGTTTGCTGGGACAGTGGATGCTGCAGGGGTCAGGGCTTGTTGGATAAAGGTTTTCTTAGACAACATACACAACCTCGCTCATACATTAATAGCTGTAACATAGACACCTAGAGCAGGATTTGGTTATCTATCCATAGAATCCTTATGCCATTTGAAATGTCCTCGTCTGTGCAGAGCTGGAAGATATGTCACAGGACTTGTGGAAAACTCTCAACCATCTGCAGTGGCAGATGGTGGGCAGGAACACGCCTGAAAATGCACACCACCTGTAATGCATACCACCCGAAAGGAGGGTAGGCACCTCCAGCTGGGCAACTGGATCCTCTTCTTAGAGTCAGATGTCTGACCTAAAGCTGGATCCAGACCTGGAGGACATGAAGTGAATCAAAGTAATCATGCAAAAAAAATCACTGAGGTGAAGTTATTTCTGAATATTTTAGTTGTTTCTATATATTTAGTGACTTTCAGTGGATTTACCTTTAATAAAGCTGTCCAACCTCCTGTTGAGAATCACCACTTTTTGATTGCCTTGAACCTGGCTCCTACTATACCATCTGATACCCCCCAGTTCTGGAAGAGGCTGTCAGTCTCTGTTTACTCCCTCCCTGGCACTTGTGGTTGTGTAGACCTCTACCCTATATCCTCTCATAGCCTAGGACTCAAGGTTACAGACCTCGCTTGATGTCTGGGCCTCAAAGGAGGTTGTTTCTGTCCTATCCTGGATGGGAATCAGCTACCACAAATGCTCTGCGATGCAAGTCCATGAGAAAAGAGAGAGCAAATCCCCTTCCCTGACTGTCTGGGACCTCCCACTGCTATTGCCACAGGGAAAATTCAAAGTTTTGCCTAGACTGCTGGAAGTGCCAACAGGGGAAGCAAATATTTGTGTGTAAGACTTAACCCCAAAAAGATTAAGTGCAGATGGATGTCAATAGTGCCAGCAACCTGCGAGAGAAAGTGAAAACTGAGAAGGATGTGAAAACAGAACATGGTGTGGGGAAAAAAAAAAAAGAATAAAATGCAAAACAGATTAGAAGCAAATTGAGGAGAAGGAAAATTTCAACAGGGCTTTTTGCTTTCCCAAGGAAAGGCAGCATGAAGGCCAGTAGAGGAGCACTGGAGCAAGGACTCATCAGCGTTAGCAGCTTGGGAGGCTCCAAAGGTGATCACAAAGTAGGGAGGGGGTTGCAGCTTAGTCGGATGCTGCATGGACAGTAGATGCCTTTGGAAATTGGGAAGAGTCCTGGAGGTGATGAATATCATGCATGGCCTTCAGTTCCCACCTCTTCAGCTCTGGAAGTCAATTGCAAGCCGGGAAAATAGTGATCCGTGGGAAGAGGTTTAGTTTTGTGAAGCTTGGCCCATGTAGGAGGGAGATCTGTGCAGTTTGGAAAGCGTCCATCTCAGGAAAATTATAAGTGGTAGGGCTGTCTAGACTAGTCAGGAAGGCACAAACAAATAACCAGGGGAAAACAGAAGAAGAACAAAAGAAAGCATGATTCCTCACCTAGAATTAAATTAAGGTGTCAGGAAAAAAATGAATCAAATCTTCAAAGGATGCAAACAGAAGGTACTCCTAACTGATTTTATTCTAATGCTGTGAACTTGGTTACCAAGGAGGGGAAATCAGACATGCCCATCGTTGGACTTACATGCCGCTGCTGGAAGCGGGTGGGGAGACGTGTGATAGGAATGTTACAATTAATTATTATAGATCTCTTCGTAACAACCGTGTGGGCAGCGTGCAGGTGTGTGTGAGGACCTTGGCAGCCCGACAAAAATGTAATTATCGGTTACGGAGTTAGCTGGGATACAGAAGCAAACGCTCTTCGGTGCTCCGTCAATCAGCAAAGTGCTAATTAGTGATTGCTAGAGGCCAGTGTGTTTCTCTGGAGAGGAAAGTAGCACCTCCTTAAACACCTGGATGTGGGGTGGGTGGGAGCGCAGGGGGAAGCGTGACTTACCTGGGAGGCTGCAATTACAATCAGGATTTCCTGCCTCGGAAATCAAACCAGAACTATTCTGCCTTAAATCNGTGGTAGTGAGGTACGTCCATATAACCCAATGTAAATATGGTGGGGTTTTAAACTGAAGCAGATCACTAATCTTTAGTTTGCCAGGGGTCCCTATCACTGAAGAAGAGGTTGGATCTTTTTTCTAGATAAGATATGCACCTGCTGAGGTCATGTGGTGAGTGCAAGGGATGACTTGCAACAGTTTTGTACAGGAAGTCAGATCTAGCCTGGTTCAAACAGAACTGATCTTTGTTGCCCTTGTTGCCCTATACCGGCCCTGAGTTTTCAGCATGTTATTTTCTAGTTTGACTAACAGAAAACTCAGGTTTGGGGGCTATACGCCATGTAACGGAGAATTCAGTGTCCTTGCCCCAAGGCTCATCCTTAGTGATTTGTGTCCTTATGTGCCATGGGAAACCTTGTGCAGTCATAAACGCAAAGAAATCCCAACCACAGGGGTGAACAAGAAGCAGCCCTGAAAGCAAGGTCAGAAGCTGTCCAGAGCACCATTTTACTAAGCTCGACTGCAGCTGAAAAAGCATTGCTGTATGGAGGCTGTCTTGTAAAATCACTTCAGAACAGGAACCTTTTAAAGGTCCTCATCAAATGCAAAAAAACCACGCTGTCGAGCAGCTTTAAAAACAGAGGGAAAGCAAGGGCCAATACATCTCCATCACAGCAGTGACAGCCAAGTGGTGCTTCTCAGGCCTGGGCTCCTTTAAAAGATGTGCACTGAGTCCTTTTGCAGTCTTAGTGCTGTTTGCTGAAGTGTTAAGGAAATGGGAAAGCATCCAGAAGACTGGTTCAACTCAGCTGACACTGTGAAGTTTAAAAGAGGAGCAGGAAGGAGACTGAGCTCTGCAGCACGCCGCGGACCTGCCACCGGCTGAGGACACGGAATGCATCACACTGATCCTGCCGGCACAGCCCCACGCTCAGAGGTGTCCGGCAGCTGTTGAAAAGGAGGTTGGAATAACATCTGCTCACAGCCACTATGGGGTTTTTTGGGGTCCTGATGGAAACAGGGAGAGGGATTTTTGAGGTAGCCTTCTGGAAGCTTTTGTCTCTGCTGACTACAAGGAGCGAGAGTGCCCCATAACACCGCATTGCCCTTGAAGACATGAAAAATCTGTAACCATGAATTGATTGTAATTTGTCAGAGCTGAGTGGAGCTGTGGCCTCTTCCTCTGAACGTCTGAAAGCCTCACAAATGCTGTGTGTGAATTATTTGTGTGCTGTAATGCCTACAGTGGTTTAATGCATAACACACACTCAGGATGAAGATTAAGGAGTGCCCATCTCTGGTTGCTACAGGCGTGCTTTGTTATGGCCATTGCTGTAACTTTGTTGTTTCTTAACCAGGATTTTTAAAGTCCAGGCAACCCAAATCTGCATCCATGGTGTCACCACTCAAGATTCAAAACTCAGCTCAGAATGTTTTGGTACAACTGTATATAACCCCTTCTTGCAATTTAATATCTAGGGTACTTGATACTAGAAGATACTTACCTATTTTTTCCAAGTAATGTAGCGTTTATTACAGGATTCCTCCCTTTTCCTCTTCCCTTGTATGTGGTTTTGTGTAGACCTCATGAACTATGACTCATATGCACAAAAATAAAGTAATAAATGAGTTTGAAATCTGAAGTCACTTTCAGAATTTTTTGGTTAAAAGTGGCTTTGTTAGTTTAGGGTATTGGTCTACTTTGATAAGTGGTGGAGGTGGAACATTGCTTTGTGAGCTCTTCTTTCACCACCGTCTGGAGTAGACTTGGGTTTGGGGTTGGCCAAACAAAGAGGCAAAAGGCTGTCTGCAAACCCAAGGAGGAGCCTGAACTTTGGGGTTCAGCTCAGTAATTGAATCAGCTGGTGTTTATGTTGGATTATCCCTGTAATTTTCTTGTTTCTTGATTATTGTTACATATGCATCAGTTTTATTTTAATTGTCTGAAAAGGACTTTGAATAACTAAGCTTTGAGATGCCTGGGAAATATTCCTTCAGCAATCGAAGGCATACACAAGGATGTGGCATGCATTTTCAATAGTCTTCACTAAATTTGAGTATTCAAATTAGTGACCTAAGACGTGAGTTTACACCTCCCCAGCAACGACACCACTGACTTCAAAAGACAGATGTAAGCTGATATGTGGCTGTTGGACAAATGGCAGTTTCTTTAGCTGCTGTCACATTAGTTTTGATCTCCTTTCTGTCACCTTATCCCAATTGCTACCTGGTCATGTAAGCAAGCCTTAGACTCATTGCCTTGAGTCTACAGCAGAGCATCTCCTCTAATATGTCACTCCCCATCTCCTCACACAAAGCAAAAGTTTAGGGCAAACTCTTTTACTGAACTCAGTCCAGCTCTAGCCTCATGGTGTACCTGAAAATCATGTTCTGGTTGTGTCTGAGGGACTCACTTCACAACTGGAGTATCAAAACAATTTTTAGCTGGCTTTAAGGTGTGGACAGTCATTAGCAGAGCTGGGAGGCAATATGGGGATCCTCATATCTACTCAGTAATTCTTGCTTCTAGACAGCTGTCTGCCTTCACACGTAACTCTGAAACCACTTTCTCTGTCTCTTTGCCTGCATTTCATGTGTGGTATTTTGGGGAGAGCTCATTACAGCCAAGCTCAAATGTAGCCAGTGCTTAGTTACAAGTGCAAATATATCATGAACGTCTGTCTTGCATTAAGATCTTTCCAGAAGGCATTAAAACACAGCCAAGGTGGCTTCACAGGCTCTGCGTTCTCCCAGCACTTGTTGGTTCAACTGTTCTTAAAAAATGTGGGAGTTTGGGAGAGCATGGATGTCAGCACCAGTAAGGATTTGCAGTGTGTCAAGTAGAGGGAAATAGGCAGGTTATTTTAGAGCCAAGCCATCTCTCCTCTTTGCTTGAGCTTTCAAGTGAAACTTCAGGGAGAGAAACATAGCGAGCTCCAGTGGTAGATGGCTCTTTGGGGAGCCGCCAGCTGCTATTTCTGAGTTACAATTGGATTACACAATCACGGAGCTGCATTGCACATTCATCACCACCTCCTGTCCACAGCCGAGCTGTGAGGGGCCCCTGCCAGCCCAGTGCCAAGACCTCCAGAGGCTGGAGCCGGCCCATCAGGAAGGATGGGAGGCAAGTGTGAAACCATTTCAGGCTGTGCAATGGTTGTGAGGTCTACTGTTTGAAGTTTTCCCAAGCCACGGAGCTCAGGGAAAACACCTGTGGGAATAGCAGCCATGTTAGGTTTGTCAACAAGAAGACATGTCAAATCAGTGCAGTCTCCTTCATGGAAGGGAATGAGTTGGGTCAGTAGGATGCATGTAGTTTGGCTTGACAAATGTTGGTCCAGTTCACAGAGAGATTTTGATGCACGCTGACTAGGTACCTCCTGGGAAAAACACAGCCAAGCTGCTGTGCACCAGCTGGTGTGCACCAACTCCTAATGGAAACACAAGGGATCCAGGAATCCACGGTTGGTCCTTCATACACCTTCTGATTCCCCTTCCCTGAATATTTGCTCACCCCAAACACATCTAGAGCTTCAGTGTGCAGATATGTTCCTCTTGCTCCAACTGACTTGCTAATGTGGATACAGCCAACAGCCCCAGCCTTTTCACAGCGTCTCACCTGGGACCTTGAGTTTCAGGCACCCAAGTCTCACTGTGGGTTTCTGGCACACACAGTTACTCATTTCTGCTGCCTCTTTGCTCTTTGCTTTGATCCAGTCCATGGGCAACTAACTGTTCTGGCCACCTTACTGCTCAGGCATGGGTCAGGCTATCACCATTGTGCTGGTCTGGCATGGAAAATGTGACAGAAGGGATGGAGGAGTGCAACGTTGCCCATGGCTTAGTGAGGGATTTCTGTGTCCTTTTGCTGGAAGACATGACCATAACATCTTCCAGCTGACCAGTCTCTAACTGAATAGTGTCAGCAGATCAGGAGCATCTTTAAGTTATCACATCAAGGCATTTGCTCTTAAGTTTCCAAAAATCCCGATGCCTCAAGCAAAACTAAGCTTCATTTTGTCCATGGTCAAGTGCAACCTCTGCCTTGCTCTCAGTTGGCATCCAAAGCATTTAAGAGACACAAGTTCACCAACGCGTTCACCAGTTTTCAGTAAGATGGGGCTGAGTTTCTGCTTTCTGACAGCTCTGCCTAGACTGACGTATGCTCCTGCCCTTTCCTCCTGTGCAGCGATGGGTCTTCTCATTTCCATTGAAAACCTCCATAGTGCGCAGTCTCCTTTTGTTTCGGCGCATATCAGGAATTACTTCATAAAAATCACTGAGGAGGAAAGTTGGAATTATCTTCGGATTTTATAACTTGGCTAAAAAAATCTGGCTGCAAGCTAAAACTTGACACATAAACCTCAGCCAGGAAATAATTTAGTTTCTCTCCTTCCATCAAAACAGCAAACAACTCCTCCCCCTCCTAAAGACTTGCAAATTTCTCAATGGAAAAAGGTTATTTTAGGAAGGGATTAAATAAAGAAACATTAGTAAATGGCAGGATCTCTAGGATGGGGAGAATATGGAAGGAAAAACACTTGAAATTATGCAATTTTTTATGATTTTTTTTTGTGCTTCTTCACTTGAAATGCCTCACAAACATCCTGAGGGAGCAGTGTAGATCAACAGTTTGATTGTCTTTCAGTAACACTGGCTGCTATGAGAAGTGTAGGTGCTGTAATGCTGGTACAGTGAGTACTTACTAAAAGGATTAAACAGACCAAGGCAGGACTGACAGATCTGTCTGGATGGGAATCAGATTAAACAAATTGGTCATCCAGTCTTTCCAGCTGAGCTTGTGTTGCACTTTACAAGTATTAACCATAAATCACATCTGATTGATGGAGAGAGGCCTCAAATACCTGCAGAAAAGGGTCTCTACCAAACCCTCCAGGGCCTTAGTGCCCTGTTCTTGTTGTGCTCTTCCACACTTGCTCAAACTCCCATTAATTTCTGTCCGAGCCAAAGAGTGAGAATAAATGTTTCCTTCCCTTCCTGTAAAAACTCCTTGTGTATTCTTCTGCTGGCTTTTCTGCTGGTTTATTGACCCTTAGGTCCAGAAGAGTGAGAGGTGTGACAATTGGAATGTTGTTGACCAACTGCTTGCACCCATTTTGTTGCCTGTTGGTGAACGGTGCCTAAAGAATGGCTGGTTTTGTAATGCATGTCCCCATGAGGGCAGTTGCTAGAAGCTGTCCCTTCAGTCATGCTTGAAACCTTTGGTCTTGAGGCTGTAACATCCACCCATCTGCATCCTCCACTGGGTACATCTGGAGCTGAGCAGAAGTATGAATGTGTCAGCGCCCTCTCCAATTCCCATTGCCAAGTCAGCGATCATGCACCAAGCAGAGGGCACAATTGTCCCATCTTGATGACAGATTATGACATGACTGTGTTTAATCAACTAGTAAATGGCCCAGGTTTTAGCTGGTGAGACACCCTTCAGCTCCCAAAAGAAGATGTTTTTTGCAGGTGGTGAAGTGACAGTCCACCATTTCTTGTCCTTTTCAACCCACCGGGCACTTGCACAACGCCATGCCACTTTCATTAAGCTGAGTATGTCTGTCCTTGTCCTGCATGCAAACAGGTTTGACAAATAAGCATTGAAAATATAGGGAAAATAATAATTATTTAATGCCACAGAGATCTCTCTTTTGCCAGTGTTATAAACTTCTGAGATTGAAGCCTTGAGTACATCACCTACAGCTCATTCTCCTGTCTTCAGTATCTGAGGGAATAAGGGTTCAGGATTGCAGCGCATTTAACCGGCATTACTGTTCTCTTCAAAGAAAACTTAAACTAATGGTAAATCATTTAGACACGTGGGGAGATTTCCAAAAACGTCCAATGATTTTGAGTGGGATCTGTGATCCTCCCAGCTGTGAAAATTCCTCCTGTCATGAATGTGAGGCAGCACACATCCAAATCCCATGGATGTTGCTCAGCTGTCTAAGCCAAGAATTCACACAGACAGGATTTTCCCCTTCTTTGATAATGTGGACTTAAATGCCTCGATCCATGATGCTCAGAGATGCAGCTTTTATATTACAATATTTTATTGACTAAACCCCTAATTATTGAAAGCTCAACCGGTCATGGGCTCCAGTGCTGGGCAATTTATCCAGGATCCTTACTGGAAAATGAGTTTTCAGATCACCGGAGACAAGGCTGCAGCGGTAGGCAATGTGCTTCCTGGGCTCACAGAATTTGCACAGAGAAGCACAAAGACCATTCTGCATTCAAGTGAAGTATCTCACGCAAGTCCTGGCTCCCCTATCACTCCTGTGCCTGGCTTTGAATATCGACCTTTCTGTCTATATTCACTATATACTATAGACTATAATGGTTCAGAAAACTCTGTAAATCACAAATGCCCTGTAATTCCCATTGTTGGAGATGGGGAATTGAAACACAAACTAGTTCTCACTGGGACTGCTTCTCCCCTAACCCATTATTGCCCTCTCTGTAGTGGAGACATCCAGTTCCTTTCCTCTGATTAGGACATTAATTTTATCTGCCCTCTTTGATTAGGTGTGAAGTGCATGTGTTGCTTAATGAGAACAAACTGTTCAGATAACGCAGCTCAAAATAATTGAGATTTTGCTGTTCCAAAATTACCATTGCCAAAAGACAAGAAAAGTGTCCTAGTTAAGAGACTAGACTGGAGCTTCCGTCCTGGCTTCCTCTCAGTGAGTTTTGTGGTGGTTTTTCTGTTGCTGTGATGTCAGGCAATTCTTGTGGGGTTGTATGAATGGTGCCTGGTGTGGATGTTGTGATTGCTACTGCAGGAAGGGTGGGGGGCAATTCAGATCATCTGCTCTTCGGGACTGTCCAGATCCTGGCTCTTGCTATTGCTCAAGGGATGCAATACAAAGCTGGTGAAAGCACAGGTAACTTCTGTGTCAGGGAAATGTGAGCAAAGAAAAAGGAATATCCACAGAAGAATTTTGGAGTGTTAGAGTAAATTACTTTCATAATGAGATTTAAAGCCTTCATATGCAGATGCATACACACATGGTAACACAGACTTACAGGGATACATTTGCTACTTGCCCCTAAGTATCTGGCCAGGAACAATAGCAGATTTTATAGGTAAGTACACGGCAGCAGGATTTTACAAGATTTCGCAGACCACAGGGCAATTATTCACAAAAGAGCAAAAAAAAAAAAGCAGTGTGTGATTGAACTGTAGCTCAGAGGTATCGCCGTGTGTTCGTGTGCAGTGGTGTGGCACTTGCTATGTAATTATCTTGCTCCAACACAATTATTAACTTAGGATTAAACAGTCAAGAGCCACCATTGTAACATTAACCAGCAGTGGAGTGCATGCTCTATAATTTAGATGCTTGCAGGGAAGAGTTCACCGCAGGGCATTTGTCAGCCCCGCAGGCACTTTGTCCGGTGTAGCTGTGGCTGCAATCCTCCTCCTCCTCCTGAAATCAGGCTGGAAAGAGGGCTCCAGGCTTGTGTGTGTGGGGAGACCTGATTCACGCTTACCTGAAGACTTTATTTTACATGGGCATCGTAACCAGTCCTATGTGAAAAGCTTTCCCTGCGTAAGGCAGTAAGTTGTACAGCCAGCACGGGATGGGAGTTTCTGATATTTCTGTGTCTACATGAAGCGCAGCAAAGTGGCAAGGAAAGACTTGGGCCATTAAATATGATGCTGGATTTCAAATGTGACCCTGTATTCCCCTGACCTTAAATTTCTACTGAGAACTGAAATACTGGCTCAGGAACAGGACCCTCTTGAGGCATTGTACTAGAGTGAAACAGCAGCTTTTCTCTCCTGGGCAAACAGCCATTAATGCCCTGAACGCTTAGAGCCAGTCGAGCACAGGCAAGCAGGAGGGTGGTTCCCAAAATACCACGTCTCTGCACCTTGAAGACCGGTTGTTTTCCAAACCCCGCCATGCTCAGAGTAGCCTGTTGCCCATTCATTGCATCCAGGGTGGTCTGGGGCCCTTTCAGGATTTACAGCCCACGCAGCGGCCGGAGCTGTGGATAGGCTGCTCCAAGCTGCCCGGTGGGACGGGAAAATCTGTGAGTAGCAGAGAGCTTCCATCAGCCAGATGTTAGTGCTTGGAGCTTGTTATTCAGAGCTGCTGATGAGCCTCTCAGGCATTTTGCCTCCTCGGTTCCTTTCTCGGCGTGCTGACGTTAGCCAGAGAGCGCCTGCAGATCACAGATGTTTGTTTTTCCATCCTTTTGTCTTTGCTTCTTCAACCTCACCGAAGCTTTTCCACTTCACCGCTGTGGCAACCTGTGGCACTTCCGTGCTTGGGTGAGGGCTGAGCCCGGTCCTCTGCTGTGCCTCTGCCTGTTGGTCACCACGCGCTCGGTCACCTCTCCCCGGGCTGCTTGCGTGGGGCACGGTCATCAGCTTCTTGCTGGGGTCTTCTCTTTGCTCTGGGCTTGCAGAGCAGCTCAGGAGCAGATTCAGACACCCTTTGTCAAGTCCCTGTGCTTCATCCAGTCTGATTTCAATGCCGCTGCCGTCATTTCTCTCAAGGTTTCACAGATCCCTTATTGTTTACGGGGAAAGGGTTCAGTAGAGCCTCTTGTCCTGCTCCTGCCATGGCAGGGGTGCCTCCGGCTGTATGCGTAAGCACGGTGCTGGAGTTCTTTCCATACTACTCAGCTCTGTTTTAGTGCCTGTTTCCCTGCCCTAAATTAGTTTCTCTGACTCATCCTCTGGAGGAATTTCTGTCTCTCCGTTGAGTGTAGAAAGAGCCCAGAAAACCAATGTTTCCTACCCAGGATCTAGGTCAGATACATTAAGCAAGGTGGCACAAAGACTACCCCAAGGGACCCACCAGATGAATATGGGTCTCAGTATGCCCGTTTCACTCCTCCTGCTTTTCTGCACCCAAGCGGACTTGACAAATGAAGTACAACATCTCCAGCAGCTCCTACGGATGCTCAGGAGCGATCCGGACATGTCCGCTTCCCAGCAGCACCGGAGGGTGGCGGGTTGCCCCAGGGCACCTGCATTTGCTCTTTGAAATCCAGAAGCTTTGCACAACAGCAGAGCATGCTCAGGGCTTCCAGCCGAGCCTGCAGCCAAGGAAATCCTATCTGTTTGTAAAGGCAGCTGAGCTGCAGCAGCTTATGTGAAGTATGAAGCCAAGACGTCCAGAGTGGAGGGATTTATAGGACAACATGACTTTTATAGACATTGCGTTAACTTTAAACATTTGCCTTTCTCAGCACAGGCTCTCCTCCTGTGCGTAAAGCTTCCCCTAGGTATGATGTGTTTGCTGGGGAGGAGACATGGACTGTACTTACAGCGAATGTCCCGGTTTCTGTGCTTTCTTGAGAGGCAGCATTTAAAGCATTGCGGTCACACTGTGGCCATTTGCAAATACCCATCCACAGCCCGCTGGGATTTGCTCTGCTTCTGTCTTTCCCCATTCTGACTCAGAGGTGACAGAGAAATGAAGGAGTTTTTACATTGTATATAAATATATTTTATGATATATTTACTGATCCCAGGCCTTCCCGGCTTTTCTCAGCAGAGAGCATGCAGGCACTGACCATTTGTGCTCTGAACCTGCCAGGGGGTACACAGAGGTCTGGCATCACTTTGCCCACAGGAGGTTTTGAATTCATTAAGCCCCTAATCAACCTTGTTTCGCTGTTTCCATGTGCCCCTGTCCTCCCACAGCCCACATCTCCTACCTGTTATTTTGTACCCCTAACAGCTATGTTTAATCTAAACCTCAGCTTGCAGACATCCCTACAGCACCCGCCACACCGGAGCATCAATCACCTCTGTTAGGACCACCAGGGAACTCCTATGACTTGTAATACATTAGACTGAAGTAAACCATACTTAAACACCTCAAAGCAAGTATAATCCTGGTTTAAACTAATATTGTTCTCATGCAAATTAATATTGGTAAAGATAAATACATTTCCTCACCAGCTCATGCTGGTTCTCAGCTTAAGCTGCATCTGGGGATGGTGTATTTGAATACATTGTACTTGCCTCACCGCTACCCTGCTATGGGGTGTATCCTGTCTATTTAACAGGACCATTAAATTAAATGAAGTTTCTAGGAGCTGTTGTAGCACGACGTAGAGGTCAGCTCATTCAAAAATCAACACCGACATTTCAATAAATAGGAGCAAAGCGTAGAGATGTCATGCTGCTCCGATCAGCAGTTTCTCATTTCCCTGCGTTCCCATCAGTGAGAAGGAAGGACACAATACACCCTGTTTCTGGGTCTTGCTGGTTTTATCCCTTCCTTGGTATTTAATTAATTTGCTGTGTGTAGGGGCGGCGGGGGGGGGGAACGGTGACCTAATCCTATTGAAATACAAGCCAAGTAAAACAAGTTTAGATGGAGACTCGGTCACACAGCAACTTTCAGTCGGAGAACAATACACTTGAGGTAAGGTATATTGGCAAAGTAGTTCTAGGGATATCAGACCTAATTAGTTTTATTGTGATAATAAAAATACTAGATGGGAAAAAGCTGAGCTGGAAATTAAAGTGGATAGCAATTTTTGGAAAGTTTGTTAGCTGTGGAAATGGAAAGTTTCTGTCACAGAAAAAAAAAAAGCCTCTTACAGACACTTTTGAAGCCCAGCTGAAACTGCAACCCTAGCTCTGAGGCAGAAAAAAAAAAAGTAAAAGCAGTAACTCAGTCATTTTCAGAATTCAGGGAGAGCAAAATGCAGAAATCTATGAAGCAGCCGTTCTTGTAAGGTAGACTTAAAACCACATTTGTTCTCAGCACCTAAATTGTTTCTAGCAACAGAGAAAAGATTTTTTTTTTCCTTATTCAAAGCATTTTCCTTTAAGCATAGCTGAGCTGCATAGTGCACTAACATTCAGTGTCATTTACCTACAAGTAAGCAGCTTAATCCATACCTGCCCTGTGTGCTCTCCAGGAACAGGACAGAGGTGTATCAGGAATATCTACCACCCGTGCATGGCACCTAGAAGGAAGCAGAGCAGACGCTGCATTGCCTTGGGTTGTATTTGCAATTTGCAAATAGCTGTGTTGCAAACCCGACGAGCTGTCTGCCCTTGCAATGAGCTCCGTACATCCTCCATAACAGGGGTGGAGAGCCAGGAGTAGTGTCTGGCTGCTGTCTCTGCTCTTGTACACTATGGAGGTGTGTGCCATCCCACGGGTCATTGTTTCACTGGCCACCCTGAGCATTTTTGGTGGAGGGAGTCAGAAGGGGTGACACGGGTCTCAGCAAAGAGGCTGGCAAGGTGACACCACCTTTCCCTGGGGGCGAAACCCCTGGGATGGCTGAAAGACCCTCTGCTTCCCCCCAGCCCTGACCTATCTCAGCAGGTGTGCTTTGCCCAACCTGAAGCTGGGAGCAGTGCTGGGAAGCTCCTGGAATGTGGACAGCAGAAGGTATGGGGCTGGTGGGGCTGAGCGGTGAGCCCAGTGCTTGGCGGCCGCAGCCGGGAGAGGAGGAGGATGGCTGCTCCTGCTAAACCTCTTAGATGTGAGACTTCACTACTGCTTCCCTCCCAGATCCACCACCACATTCCTGTGGCATCTTGGGCGAATCGCTCGGAGGAATGTTTTCAAAGGAAACAAGGCAAGAGCAGAGCCCCTCCACCTTGGA
The DNA here is from genome assembly GCA_013400195.1 of Aramus guarauna. Taxonomy (NCBI): domain Eukaryota; kingdom Metazoa; phylum Chordata; class Aves; order Gruiformes; family Aramidae; genus Aramus; species Aramus guarauna. The sequence continues at coordinate 650,704 of VXBL01008794.1, forward strand.
CCGATGGGGAAAAGCAGCCGGCTGGCTCTTGGTGTGCTCCCTCACTGCCTGCGTGGTCAGCGAGGAGAGGAACGGGACTTGGAGGTGCCCCAGAGTGAGGTCCTGCCCTCTTGATTTGTTTTTCTCTTCCTGGAGACCTTCTGTCTCCCACTGCCTGGCAGGGAATTAGGGATTTACTGTCAGGACTGACTTATCTGCTCACTTGGCACAAGTGAGGTGCCTGTGGTAGGCAGCTTGGCTCATACTCGACACCCTTTTTTTCTCTTTCCTGTCTTCTTGATTAGTGTGGTTTCTCTTCTTGTTAAACTATTGCCATTTTTCCTTTGCAAGTATAGGGAGTAAGGTGTTGATCCCTTCCTTGGTACTGGCAGGGACCACACCAAGTACCATGGAGACACATTTCCACCTCCATCCCCAACCCCGGCAGAGGGGACTGGGTGAGACTGTCCCTGGTATCTTTGCATTCTCCCCCTCAGCAGCATCTCAGGCTTCAGGGCGCAAAGGGAGGAAAACAATGCCCCAAGACATGTTCTATATGTGGTTTTGGGGCCAGGGACCTGTCTCCAGGTATCTCCAGGTTTGAGAGTCTTTTCACCAGCCCCAAAGTGCCTCCTAATCCCCATGTGTCCTCTAAAACCACCCCCAGCCAGGAGATGCAAGGGCTGTGAATCTGAAGGCAAAGGGTAGGGTTTTGAAACTGGTGCCTGCAATGCCCACCGCAGATGAGAGCCACCAGCAATTCAGACACCTTGCCAGAGAGGAAGGTCTGGTTTTTCAAAGTACTTAATCACAGGGAAGAATCTTTTTAAAAAAATCTGTTGTTCAGCTTAAGATAATTATTTTTTAAAAAAAAAAAAGATCAGAATAGGTTATGAGTGTTTTTCCTTGCAAAAAACACTCTTCCTTGTAAGTACACCATCCTCTGTGCTGAGTCAGTGTCTTGGTGGAGCTGCTGGCACTTGGGCCTTACGTCACAGCTTGTAAACACTGTTCACATTTTCCAGGTACATGGGCCCTTCTCAGCTCAGAGGGACGTCAGGGCCAAGTATCACTCAAGAGACCTGCCAAGACGCCGGCCAAGACCTGGACCTGGCAGGCCCTCCAATGATTCTTTGGGTGGTTTTCCACCAAGCAGTGGTGGAGATTGGAACAAACAGGGCTGTTTTTAAAGACTCCCAATTGCCCATAGCCATGGATTTGAGACCATTTCCAGGGCAAGGTTCTCCAAACTCCAAGGAAACTATCCGTGTGCTGCCCTTGCAGCCTGCCCTGGGTAGGCAGTGATGCCAGCTGCCATTTCGGGGACTCAAGGTGGGATCCATCTTAGTCTGAGCTAGTTTAGGCAATGGAGAGGGGTCTCTAAAAGTCGTCCACCTGAGGAAGGTGTCTAAGGTAGGCAAGAAGTGCCCCCTTGGACCTGCCCATTTCTCTCTAATGACAGCTGGGAAAGGCAAGATGACTTGCCTTGGCTGGCTGCCTCTTAGGTGTTTAAAGTGAAAATCTGCTTTTAATGAGCAGTAAAATGGGAAGAAAGGAACCTTTGCCATGCTGAGACACCTTGGGGTGGCTGTAGCCTGGCAGAGGCTCCCTGCAGGCAGTGCTTCGTACCCCAGTGAAGTCCCCATCTCTAATATTTCAAATTAATTGGAGACTGGTGCCACAAGCCTTACACCTCCTATGGCAAATGGTGACCCAGCATTCAGTAAGAGTGAATGTCTTATGTGTCTTGGTGATTCAAATGAAGTCCTAGGGTGAAATCCCAGCTTGTGCCCATTAATGCTAGTGATGCTGGATCTGCCCTTGGGACACTGATTCGGTACTTCTGAAAGTTGCAGTCTTGCAGGGAGCAGAAGTGGTTTAACCCAGCACTGCCATGTCCCCACCACTTCACCAAACCCAATGGTTTAACAGTGCTGACAGGGGCTTTTCCACACTTCAGCAGAAATGTTAGTCTTGGCTGAAAAGTCCCAGTAACTGGAGGTTAAGTCACTCCATCCCAAACCCAATACCCTCCTCTGCCAGATCCCTCCTGCTATCCTTTGCTGCACCGACTGTCTTTCTATCCAACATGCTCACTCCCACGCAGCCTGCCCAAAGGGGCTGAACAAAAGGAGAAAGTGATGCTCAGAGTCTGAAACCTGGCCATGGTAAGGCAGAGCTCAAAGGGGACCTCCCTGGCCAGGAGAGGTGAAGTTCATCTGTGTGAGTTGTATCCATATTATCTTCCCCAGGGCACAGAGCCCTTCTTCTTGCTAAGAGCACAGAAGGGATTAGGGAAATAAATCCTAGTAGAGCTAAAAAAAACCAACAACAACAAAAAACCAAACCAAAACCAAAAAAAAAAGAGCTATGTTTGGCTCCTGAGCCCCACAGGAGAGAGTGCATGAATTATTGCTGTGCTGAGACAAATAGAGCTGGAGGTACACACTTAGTGCTGCATAAGGCTTTGGTTTAAGATATTTTATATAACTTGAACAGCGGTAAAGCATAGAGCAGCAAGTCAATGTGCAGAAAAACTAGACAGTTTTTGACTTTCCGGCAGAGCAGATTTATAGCAGGGAAGGGTGAGAGAGCAGTGCGGGGACGTGGTGAGCTCGCTGGGACGCAGTGCGGAGGAGGCTCTGCAGCAGAGCAGGAGCTGTGCTCCCCGACCGGCACTGCTCGGGCTGCGTTTCCAGAGGGAGATGCTCTCATATCTTCCACCGGACACTCCAAATAGGTTGTGCTTCAGCGGTGCTGGGCCTGGGATGCTGAGGGAGTATCCCATGTAGACACTGCTCCCATTAACAGTGTGGGTCAGGAGGAAGATTTGAGGACAAGAAACCCAAGTAACTCATGACCAGGTCTTCTAAAAAACATCATGTACATGCAGAGGAGATCAGGTCTTACTGTCACACACGTAAAGACGTTCCTACAATCATCTTGCCTGATGGCACCCTATATCAAAGTGTCAAAAAATTGTGTCAGCTGTGAATGATATTTTTAGGAGTCCTGAAGTGAAAGACTTCTAGGTAGTGGAGCTCCAGTGCTTTTTAGCAGTGCTGCCCATAGGTCACATGCACGAGGAGAGCTAGCTAGAATTCAACTTCTCTCCCTTTGGTAGATGAAGGGCAAGACTTGAGTGCCACTGCTGAGTTTTGAGTGACTTGAGGTCTGTAACCCTAACTTTAGCCATTTATGGACAGTTTGTGGTGGATAAAGAAAAAAATCGTGCCTTTATCCATCGGGCATTTCCTAGCCACTGTCCCATTCAAATGAAGGTTATAGAGGGCAGATGTGTATGTCTATGAGACAAATTTATATATGCATCACTTCAGGGTGTTTGGTAAAGAGCTCAATGCCTGTAATGTGACTCTCGGAAAATCAGTTTGATTTTGTTACAGTGCTGATTTCTTTGGCAGATGGACAGCTTTTGTAAATCATCTAGATGCAGTGAAACTTAAAACTAGGTACATTTGTGACAGGATGTTTCAGACAAATACTTAAATATATTTAATTTGTGGTTTCACAGCTGTAGGCTGTCTGGGCTAAATCCTAAGAACCTGTGTGATTCTTGATGTACTACCTTTCTTGTTACATCTCCTGGTACCGCTCTGGACTCGAGTTTAACCACTACTGAGGATGCCTTGCTAACAAGAACTGTGGAACAAGCAGACATGCAAAGAGAGATCTTCAGAGCAAACAACTCTTCTTAACTGTGGGTCACTAGACAAGCAATTTGTGAAGGAAACCTAGAAGAAAAAGTTTTTCTGAGGAGCCATTTCCTGGTCCTTCTCTCCATTTCCCAGGTCTATGGGCATGTATGCCGTGCTAAGAGTGGCATTCCAGAGCTGTTGCATAATTGTCTTGCTGTTGATACCTTGTGGGAATAGGAGTTGTCAGCTATCCACTCTTTCCTATCCTTTCCTTCAGTGGCACCAAGTGGAACTGGCTCCTCAGTGACTTACCTTGCTGGACAGAGATTTCATTGTCCTTTAAATATTGCATAAAAAAAAAAAAACAAACCAAAAGAAAAAAACCCCGAACAACCTACCTTCTCTAGTGTATCTGACATGGCAAGCTGTGATGGAAAATGGGAGCACAGGCCACTCCCAGAAACAAAATCCAGTTCTCTGTAGCTTTTAGCAATGCCTTTGGACTAAAGTCTGATCTTGATGGTCACCAGGGCAAACTGCACATTTATGGGTGCATGAGACCAGACAAAATGGGGTGTGAAATTCCTGTCTGTAGATATGCTCCATAGGAATGACTGCACAATGCAGGGATATCTCTTCTGGCTGTAAACATGAAGTATTCAAGTAGCAACATGGACCGAAGGCAGGTTAACTTCTCACCCATTTGTTTAGCAGCTGGGTTAGTTATGCAGGCTGTGCTGAGCTCCTAGCTGTTGCGGTTACTCAGTTCTCAGCACCAGTTTAAAAATAATTTGTTTGCACTCATGTGAACCGCAGCCCTAGCAGTAACAGCAAGGGTAGGACAGCACTCACGTTTAAACATCATCCTGATCTAGCTGAAGATGTCCCTGCTCATTGCAGGGGGCTGGACTAGATGACCTTTAAAGATCCCTTCCAACCTAAACCATTCTGTGATACTCACTGCAGAGCTCTGTGAAAAATGCTGCTTGTAACCAGCTGGTGAGAATGTGAGGGCTCCACCTTGTTATTTTTCCCCTTGCAGAAGGAGCAAAGAGTTTATTTTTCAGCTGGTAGTCCTGCAATTTCAGGCAGGCATCCAATTATCAAGCTGGGCTCTCCCTATCGCCTGCCCTGTTGGTAAGCAGAGCTGTGTATGTCCGACAGTACCTCAGTTTTTTATAACTGTGTTGTTCCGGTGATGTCTCTGGAAATCTCCAGATAATTTAAGCACTAAGCCATGGGTTTCAGACTGGAGAGTGAGGAACTGGAAGAGGAACTGCATAAGCAAATGAGCTGGCTGGCTTTTTGATGGTGTTTGAGAAGTTTCTGAGGGGCTCTGTAGAGCTGGACTACCTCTGCTGACAGAGGACCGACCTCAGAAGGTTTGGGAGTGCCTCTGGGATGAGACTGATGCCATGCCTGATGTCTACCATCAGACATTACCATTTCCCCACCAGCCAGCTCAGACAGATGAGACACGACTGGGTTCACACAACCTCACACTTCAGCTACATCAATTGTTTGTTCTTCTGCCCTGGACTCTGTCATATGCCATGCCTACCACTGCATCAATGGAAAATGCAAGAAATATCTCATGAAGTTGAGTTTCCACCTTCAGTCTTCCCCAAAAACGTCTTTTCCTAACTCACTGCTCTCCTTTGCAGGGATTTAAATTCAAGAAGTGTTCTGCTTGCAGTTTTGCAAGGGTTTGGCAAACACAAAAGCCAAGAGGTGCTGGCTGTTTTCAAATACCATTTGGAATGACCTGTGATCAAAACCAAATTCCCTCCTCTTCAGTGCAATTTCTGGCCCTCTTATCTGCGAGCTCCTCGTTTCCCCACCATGCATTTATACAAGAGCCCTAATGAGAGGATCATCGGGGCAAACATTTACCTTTTAGCAAAGCCCTGCAATGCTTTCGCACAAGAAACAAGACCTTATGGTGACTGGAAGCAGTTGTTGTGTTTGTGTGGACTGGCCATGGTTTTCAACTGCTGGGGGTTTCCAAAGCAAATGAAATATTAATCATCAAAGCAGGCTCCTCCCCCTACTTTCAATTGTTGAAAATACAACAAAGTAAGATGGAAAGAAACATGTAATCCTTCATCATCGCAGTGAGGATTTACTTGTTTATTTAGATTCCTTGTCTGTTCCAAATGTTCTGCCAGAGAAAGCCCATCTAGGCTCCAGGAGCGCTTGACACACGAAAAAAAAAAGAAATCTAAATGTATATAGGAGATAAATCCAGCAGAATACACTGCCTTTCCTCACAGCGCACCAGTGCAGCAATCAGCCAAAGGTCCTACTTGCACAATAAAATACCTCAGGATGCTTTTTGTAGGAAAAAAAGGAGACACATCAGCCTGGGCAGAAATAGATTTCTGTGGTGGCTCCTCTAGATCAGAAACTTTATGGAGAGGCTGTCCTTAAGCCCCAAGCACCTCCTTGTTTTCTGCTTGTAAAATGTTGCCCAGGTAGAAAACATGGACCTTGGTGCCGTTGTAGTCAGTGAAGCAAGGGAGTTGTGTTCAGAGAGTGATTCCTCCCACTGCCGTGGAAGGTGGACATTGCCCTCTTGAAGGGTATCTGTCTCTGCAGGTGAAACCAAAAGACAGGAGCCTGGACCCGAGTCTCACTTTTAGCTGCTTAAGAGGAGGTGGCTGAATCCCATCCCAAGTAACATTGTGCATCAGGAGCACAACTCCTCTGTATTGACACTAGTCAAGAGCCTTTGTAGCTGGTGTTTCTCATCCCATCCCTACTGCTGCACCTATAGAGAGGAAGCAAGTCAGCCGTCAGAGACAGCAAACAGGTCAATCACGTATAGCTGAGATAGACCTCTGGGTCATCCTAGAACGAGGTAGTGGAGGAAGAACAAATGTCCAACAGATGTTTTTCATTTGGAACGTCATGCAACCCAGCGAATCTGAAAATACTCTGTGAGCAGCTTTTCTAGCGATACCTTGGGTGCAGCAGCTTTGAAGCTGGCTCCAATTTTTTTTTTTTTTTCCCCTATCTAATAGCCACAGCATGAGTGGACATCAAGAGCTTGATGTCCCTACTGGGGGCAATATTGCAATAAGTTGGTAGTGGGTAGAACAGGAGGGGTAGTTTTCAGCCAATGACCCCCCAGAAAAAAATCTCTTCTGTTAAAGTTAAGGGATCTTGAATGCTCCTAGAGAATGCTGGAATTTTACCCTTTAGAGTTTAATCTGAAAGAGGCCCATATAATGAGATATTTAAGACAACTCAGTTCTTGAAAAGACAAAACCAACTAGTCTGTGTTTTGCAGGTGCTGCCCTTATTTCACATGTTGACATAAAGAACAAAGGGCAGACTCACATCACAGTCTGGGGTTTCTGAAAGGCTGCTAAGCTGAATCAAATCTAGAGTTTTCCAAAAGTGGCATGCCTTGGCCTGAACCCTAGTTTCATACCAGAAATAGGGCAGCCTTCCTCCATAAATTCGATGCAGCCTTAGTGGGCTGGACAGGTCTGTCAAAATAGTTTGTAAAAGTAATTGTGAATCACTACTATCATTAAGATCTAGAATTTTGAGTCTTATCTGAATACAGAAGTGAAAGAGAGGATTTTACTAAAAAAGGTATAAAAGAACAGAACTTCCAAAAAAAGCATTCTGCTTTTGAAGAGCTGTGAGGTATTTCAAGGAACGCCTGAATTAACTCTTGCTTTAATACATTTTTGTGTAAAGCTCACCTGTTGCTATTTCATTTCCGCTGTTCCCTCAGCTCATGTGCTCCTCAGTCCAGAAAGCCCTGTTTGAGGAGGAAGACAGAGTGAAGAAGCTGCAGCAGAAAGTGGCGACGCTGGAGAAGCGCAACAAGCAGCTGCGAGATCGGGTGAAGAAAGTCAAGCGCTCTCTCCGGCAAGCCAGGAAAAACACCAGGCACATGGAGCAGATGAACCGAAAGCTCAGCGAGAAACTTTCCTCTGCAGGTGGTCAAATCCCCTATATTAACTCTTTGAAGCAGGAGAACTCCCATGCTACCTACCTTAAAGTATAATGCAAGGGTAACTGCTCAGGCCAATGATGGTGAATTTTGCCTGCATTAGATCAGGATCTGGCCCTCACACCTTGTCTACACTGTGCTTCAAATCTTGCATGGAAAATGAATCTGAACTTGCTGTAGACACAGTGCTAGATGACAGGAACGCAAACCGTGTTTGGCTGGGTGTTGGAGGCACAGCCCAAAACCATGTCCTCAGTGGACAGAGGGCCAGACTCTAATCTGTGCTTCTCCACCTACACCCCCTCCACCTCCGTTACCAGTTTTAGGTTGCCTTTGATGAAAGTGCCCGTTGAGCCCTTACAGGCACTTGACACAGGAGATCTTCTTGGAAAGATCTGGTGCCACCTTACGTCCGCCACATGGGCTGGGCAAGCAAGGCCAAGAGGATATATGGAGATGGATGCTGTAGGAAATGCAAGCATGAATGCTCTTTGGTCCATCATCACTCCTAAGCTCTCAACCTCCCTTAAGCTTGACTAAAGTCTACATCCAGTGTCTGAGCAAAGGCCACGTCCAGGACACTGTCAGCTTGGGCCCTCTTCAAAATGAAGTATAGATGTGCCCAAATTGTCTTAAAACTGTTTCTAAATATCCCTAAATATTCTAAATAAAATATCTAATATTTTTTATTTTACCAGGAAGTGCCTCAAGGGTCTCAGTAACTCCCTCAAGAGCCTTTATCATTGCCCAATCAACAGGGTTGGAAACCACGTCATTTCAGGACTGAGTCTAGGATCTAATCCAGCTCCTGCAGTCAGGAGTGGACTTAGCCTGAGTATTAGTGGGTGCTGGATCAGACCAAACAGACAATTTCAGATCCCAGTTTCAAGCAGGTTTAATGTACAGTGTGGACAAGGCTTCAAGTTTTGTAATCACTGATTGAGGAGGAGGTTGCTGGGCAGCCTCACTTAGTTACACTTAGATACTGTAGAGACCACATCAATATTAACAGGGCATTAAAAATTAAGGTAGTTTATATATGTATATATTTTAAAATCCTATAGAAAATATTTTTATTACACATTTGATATAGTCTAATTTCTTAAAAAAAATGAAGTAAATCCCATTTCTTGGTTATCTTGTTAAAAAAAAAAAAAGCCCATCATGTCCTTTCTTAGACATTTACAAAGTGACTTGTGCTCAGGCAGCATAGATTAATGCATCAATATCTGTGGCTGGTAACATTTTCAACTGTGTTAATGTACCAGGGCATTTCTTGGGTCTTGTTACTCAACCAGCCTTCCTTCATAACAGAGCACCGTAAGGAGAGAAAGGTATAAGAAGAGGTTTTGTGTTTTTCTTTCCTTCTCAAAATAGTTTTTCTTACTTCTAGCATGAGGCCCAAGTGCAGATATGCTTCATGCTTTTCAACAGGGGCAGCCGGCCCTTGCCCAGCCCTGGGCAACACTGACAATCTGCCAGGGCTAAACCTGGTTTGTACAAGGTGGACTGATCCAGATGATCTTTAACATGGAGGTAAGGCCTTAGAAATAACAATGTGTAAACCACCTTACACTCCACACTCTACCAGATCACTGCATGGTGTCCATGCTATGTCTCAGCACTCAAAATTAGAGTATATCCAGGCTACAGCCCTGCTGCACCATGCTTTAACTATCCCTGCACTAGGAAAAGCCCGTATCTGCTTTCAACCATGAGCTTCAGTCCAAGCTGAACTCAGAAATTAAGCCTTGTGTTGGCTTCTAGGATGCTGCTGAGTTTAATTACCTTCCAGTTTTGCTCCTTTTGGAAACAGAGCTTTATTTTTTTTTTTTCCCTCTTGAAATAATATTGGCATTTCTTAAGATTCTGACTCCTCCACAAGCTCCACTGATTTCAAAGGCTTTGCCTACCGAATCAGCACAATTTCAGTTGTTTTGTGCTGTAGTCAGCAATGCTGTTTCCTGAGAATTACTACAGACCTAAGGCTTCCCTAGAAGCTATCAAGAGATTTTAACTCCAAAATTTAAATCCATAGGAAAGTAACTAATTCTTTTTTGTTTGTTTCTGGTTTCTAAACTGCTGTTTAAGTAAATGAACTGTTTTTCCTGGTATAGGTATTAAAAGCTTGTGTTCTAATTTTTTGTTAATAAAAATATTCCCTCTAGTATCCATTCATGTTTTATAAATGTTTGTATAAAGCTCAGAAAGTATAGTTAATATAGTTACACTTTTGCTATTCTTACAATTTTTCCAAACACAGTGTTGAAAATCTTTTTCTTTTGGCTGATATTTTTGTCTGTTGGTGAAAAGACTGGAATTTTGTTCCTATTTCCCCCTTTCTCTAGCTTAAAAAAAACTCAACAGTAAACCATTTTGTTCTCCTTGTCAGTTTTGTGAGAATTTTGTTACTTTGCAAAGAAAACAGAAACAAAACCCCCAAATGCAAAATCCAAATGCAACCCAAAATGTCCCGTCTGGGTACAACAGCAGAAAAGGTTGGTTCCTTGTGAGCTTTTTTCCTTTCATTCCTTCTTGGCTTTGGATCGTTTCCAGAGATAAGGACTAGCAGTCAGATCAGATCACAAGTTAACCCTCTCAACAAGTTACAGAGGATGCCAAGCCCAAGTGAAAATGCTATTAAAGTGTCACCATTGATTGCCTGTCCTTGCTGGTGACAGTATCCAGAGAGCAACCAGGGAGGCTGTATGAGCAGGAAACACGAGCGTGAAGAGGAATTTGGGTTATGTCCATTCTGGTTGGCATACATCATATAGGGCCTGACGTAGGCACTAGTTTTTAGACCCACTCTGTAGCTGTTTTGGGGATCAGCTAACCTAGAAACCCACAAAAAGGGCATTAATTTTCCAAATTAATGTGAAAGGCATGATTATGTTCCTCTTGAAGAACTATGTGGGAGAAACTAGGGGGCAGAAGGGCAGAGGAGGTTGGCATAGCTAGATGGATTGGCAAGGGATGGTACAGAAACCCAAAAACCATCCTGGGGGGGGAAAAAAGAAAAAAAAAAAAAAAGGAAAAAAAAAAGAAAAAAAAAAAAAAAAAAAAAAAAAAAAAAAAGGAAAAAAAAAAAAAAAAATAAAAAAATAAAAAAGAAAAAGAAGAAAGGAAAAAAAGCAAGCAGAAGTGTTCAAATGCAGAAAGCAATTGGTTAGAAACAACACCAAATGTGGCAGCCCCCCCACAAGAAGTTCAAAGATGCTTTACAAATTAATAACATTTGCTTTTGCAAACACATCAGGAGCTCAAAGGCTGCCAGAATGTCTGCAGGGCCAGTGCTAGGGATTCCCAGAGTGGATGAAGCCAGAACTGGAAGCAAGGAGGGGCTTTTCAGCATCTGTTTTGCCATGGAGGAATTTAGGGATACTCCCAAGGCCAAATCAATTTTTCTTGATGGATTCAGAAGATGACAAGAAGTGAAGGAGCAAAGTGAATAGCAAGAAATCGCAAGGACAGAGAGCAAATGGATGTGAACAGTAACATAGAGTAGACTTGGCTGAGTGATGCTGAGTGAGTGGCTGACAACAAGAATAAATGAAATGCAATGTAGGTAGTGTAAAAAGATATTAATGGGGGAAAAGAAAAACAGTCCTATCTTTTCACATGAAATGAGATGCTCTCAGCTGGTATCAGCCAGCTAATATTATGTACAGTCAGTGGTCAATGAGTCAGTCAATTTGATCAATCTAGTATCATGAAGATAGAGAGGTAACACCATATCTTTCTATGAAAACATTGGTTCAACAGAGCTGAAATAAAAAAAAAAATAGTAGGTGAAGTGGTAGAAATGACTAGGAAAGGGCTACAGATCATCATTACACTGCTAAGTAAGAGGAATGCCCACTTCTGGAATGCACTGTGCACTTATTCCCCATCTCAAAAAAAGCATCTAATAGGAAACGTATGGTGAGAGACAACAAGGAAAATCCACAATCTAGAGTAGCTTCATATGATGAGCAATTATATTTTCTAGGACTTTGGGATGGAGAAGAGGGAGAATGACAGAGGGAAAGAGAAGTGAAATCTTGGGATTTTCCTCTTTTCGCCACCACCACCACACATTTCTGTTGTGCTATTTCAGTCACTGGTTAAACTTTTGCAAAGTTTGTGTGTCTCAGCAGAGCTAAAGGGGATACTTTGGATGCTGATCTGTGCCTAGAAAGAGCCTTCTGTCCTTAGACTTTACAATATGAAGAATTCTGGGTTGGTTTTTTCCTTTTTTTTTTTTTTTTTTTAACAGTCCATGTTTACAGAGCAAAGTGCATCAGATAAGCAGTGTTATTTTCTCTTAGATCCCAAGCATTGTCCTGATTTGACAACCCTACATGGGTAGCTCAGGGAGAACCAAAGGAGCAGACAAAGTTAGCAGCTTGCTTTGCTTCTTAACATCAGAACCATTGAGAAGAGAATGACTTCCATATGTTTGAACAACAATGTAGGGAAATAGCCATGTTATTCTGTTCAGGTTTTAGCAGAAGGGATTTTTGGAACAGAAGAGCACATCAGTGATTCAGAGCTGTATCAGTAAAGCCCATTTCGAGTACACAAAACTTTTCGCCAAGCTAGGTAATCTCTCATTAATGAGGCAAAGGAGCCCAAATTCATTTTTAAAAGTAGGAGAAAAAACATGAAGGGAAAACTGTGAACAGCAGATAAAACTGACAAGGTATGTCATGCTTTCTTATAATAAATCCAAGTAATTGCAAGGAAATTTCATTTTCCTCCCCATTTAACCCCAATTATTTTCATTTAATCACAGAAACGTTGCTATTTCCCTCCAAACCAGACTGCTTTGTGTGTGAAACATCATTTCCAACATGCACTTGGGTTTAGGCATGCTCCTAATCCCCTAAAACAAACACAGCAAGTGGGACAGCATGTCCCAGCGTACGTGGCGTTGCGCTGGGAGGGCTCATTGGCTGCAGTCACATCTGCTGTGTGGGAAACAGATCCAGTCATCCCAACAGACATTTCCCAGGTGGCATCTGAGCTATTCCCTGGGGAGGTAGGCACAACACAGATGTAGTGGGGCAGGAGCGATGCTGTCTGTCCAAGGAATCATCTTTTGGTGGGTCAAGATTTGGTGACTTGGTTGGTTTTCCATTAGATGGGCTTGGTGGCATCACACCACCCCTGAGGTGCCTGGTGGTTTCTTCTCATGAGACCGTCTCGGCCATTGCTTGCTGCTTTGGTTAATGTCAATTGTGCACAATGATATCCCCCTCTGGCTGCCTGTTTCATGAATAGCTTTTCTTTCTTTTTCTTTTTACTGAACTTTTTCCACAAACAAGGACCCATTTCTCAGAACAAGGTGATGGTGGTGGTGAGTAATTGTTTTGCAACATTAAAATATAATCAGTTAAATGACATTTTCTTTGGCAGACTCCTACTTTGGGTTCATGAAAAACTTGGCAGAACTCCTTTTACTTCCTTATACCCCCCTGCCCAGAAAAATCAGCAGGAAGCCTTTGAAATACTGCATTTTTGCAATGCATACACACTCAGCAAAGCCTTCACAGTGTTTCATGGCTAAAATGACAGTGGATTCCCTTAATGAAACTTCCTGAGCCTGACTTGGGTCTTCATCCTGACCAGACAGTTGAGCTGCTGAAGATGGAAACACAGACAGCCCATGTGAGAGAAGATAAAACCAGATTTTTATTGTATCTCCAGCCTCCGTGGTGCCCTGGGACATATGCTGAGGGAGGCCAGTCTGTGCATGCAGGCAAGTGCCATGAGGATGGGAGTGCTTCAATAAGCTCAGGAAGAGATGAGGAGAAGCTACAGGAGAGGCATGGGAGCTGGAACACTCATAGTGCCAGAACTGGTCTTACAGAGGTGGCCACCAGGGCTTGGATGGGACTCCTTGAAAAGGGAGAGCCATTTGCCACGCATTGTCCATCAAAGGTCTGCATAAGGGAGCCCAAAGGCCCCCACTGGTGAGGACTTGGTTGTGTCAGTGACATTTCAGTGGGGCAAGAGGAGGAATCGGTTTGCTTAAAAACCAGACCTACAGAGGACTGGTGGGTGGTGAGTGCCCGGGGAAGGTGCAGGGAGGCGTGGGATGCTGCAGGCAGCACAATGCAGGGACTGAGCAAAAGCCAGGGCATTTAACCCGCTCCCTCCGTGGTCACTGAAACCTCTTCCTTCTTCACACAAGTGTCCAAACACCAGACATGGCTGCAATTTCAAAGCTTAACTTCGAATGGTGAGAAAAAAAGGTAGCTTTACTGAAATGCTGTGTGGGCAGCACAAGTCTGTTGGATATTGAGAAAAATCCTCTAACCACGAGCTGGGCAGAGCTTTGGGCTCAGCTGGTGCTGTGCCCACAAACCAGCCCACAAATAACTACCAGAAAACCATGTATTACCTCAGGCATGTGGGTATGTGCTTTCCAACCCACTGGACTCATCTGGACAGAAAGAAAGGCAGTCGGATCCATCAGGCTGGCCTGCAGCCATCCATATTGACATGCCCCTTGAATCCCCCAAACCTCTTGGTACCAAGGTCCAGAGTGGGTTTTGTCTTGCCATGTTTTGTGGGAAATAAAATGTGTAGGAGCTCCAGTTCTGCTTGCAATTACCTAGATCTAAGACTAGATGGGAACTGAGTGGAACGTTTCCTACAAACACAAATTTTTCTGAGTATCATACAAGTGATTGCTGACTGTACCCTCAGCAAGTCAGATTTATCAGTATCCTGTCCTCCTAACACACAGTAGAGTAAGTCACCCAGAAACTGGTCACCTCAATGAACACAAAGAAGTCAAAAACTCCCCATCACACACACAAAGGTAACAAGCCCTGCAGGCAGGAAGAGAAAAGTGGCCAGGGCCAGCATTGGGAGAAACAGGGTCTGCTTCAAATGAACTCCCTCCTCCTTTCCACCAAATAAGTTCTCTGAGGGTTTTGAAGCCAGAAGTTGCATTGCAGCAGATTGCAGATTCACTCTTTTCTCAGCTGCTGCCATGTCCCCCTATGACATCCTGCCACCACCCTTCCCCTGGATGGGATCTGCTCTGCTAACGTCAGCCAACCCTGTGCACTCCAGCTGGTGAAGGTAGGGACAACATCACCATGTGCAGGCACCACCTCCCCTCACATTGCTCTTCAAAAGCTGGGCTGACTTCAAGAGGACCCTGTCAGTGTGCTGCTTGGTGCCCTCTCTTGCCAGGCCATGGGCTGCAGCATCACACAGGGACAGCGTCACCAATTAAAGAGCTTTAAAGAATCTCACTTCAGTTGTGAAGCCACAGAGGAGAGAGGTTATTAGTGTGTCCTTCTCTTCTTGGTCACTAGGGCAGACTATTCATCAGAAATGGTATGAAGCATTTTGTACTTGAATGTGTTTGGCCTCATTCCCACTGACTTTGGCCCTGACTGTGTCCCTGGTATCTCAGGAGATCTGGAGTTGGCTGAAAGGGCTCACAAGATGCCATATCTGTGCACGTGTCCACTTTCACCAGGAGCTCCTTCATCCATGCACAGTGGATTGACAGCTCGGTCTCTGCAAGGAGTGGGCAGGCACCGGGATGAGATGTGTCAGTCTTCAGCACTCAGCTTTCCACTTCATATACAGATTATGGAGCCAATTCTCCTCTCACATTAGGCAGGAGCATCAATGACATTCAAGCCACTGGTGATACTGCTGACAAGCTGATTTTTCCAAGGTTGTGGCACATTATAACTGCACGCTTGCTTTAGTGTGAAATAAGGATCAGCAAACAAAGCTGACTGTTTCTCAGCCCAGTTGCTTCGAAAATGACCAGCTCACCTGCAGTCCTTGCAAAGACCCCTGTGGGAGAGACAGCTTCTATCATATGTGTGTTTTGTATCAGCAGATGGCCAGGAGATGCATAGCTCCACCTCTAGCTCCAGGTAAAGCACCAGCATGGAGCTGCATCCCAGAGTCCTGAGGGAATTGGCTGATGTAGTTGCCAAGCCACTCTCCATGATATATGAAAAGTCACGGCAGTCAGGTGAAGTCCCTGGTGACTGGAAAAAGGGAAACATTGTGCCCATTTTTAAAAAGGGTTGAAAGGAAGACCCTGGGAACTAACAACCTGTCAGCCTCACTGCTGTACCTGGGAAGATGGTGGAACAGATCCTCCTAGAAACTATGCTAAGGCATGGGGAGGACAGGGAAGTGATTCGAGACAGCCAGCATGGCTTCACCAAGGGTCTTGCCTGACCAACCTAGTGGCCTTCTATGATGGAGTGACTACATCAATGGACAAGGGAAGAGCTGCAGATGCTGTCTATTCAGATTTCTGTAAGGCCTTTGTCAGTGCTCCCCACAACACCATCCTGTCTAATTTGGAGACATACGGATTTAATGGGTGGACTGTTTGGTGGATGAGGAATTGGTTGGATGGTTGCATCCAGAGATCAAGAGCTCAATGTCCAGATGGAGATCAGTGGCGAGAGGTATCCGTCAGGGGTCTGTGTTGGGACCAGTACTCTTTAATATCTTCATCAATGACATAGTAGGATCGAGTGCACCCTCAGTAAGTTTGCAGATGACACCAAGCTGAGTGGTGCAGTTGACATGCTTGAGAGATGAGATGCCATCCAGAGGGACCTGGACAAGCTTGAGAAGCAGTACTATATGAACCTCATGAGGTTCAACAAAGCCAACTGCAAGGTCCTGCACATGGGTCAGGGCAACCCCTGGTATCAATACAGGCTGGGCAATGGAGGGATTGAGTGCAGCTGTGCTGAGGACTTGTGGGTACTGGTGGGTAAAAATCTGGATGTGACCCAACAATATGTGCTCACAGCCCAGAAAGCCAGCTGTATCCTGGGCTGAATCACAAGGAGCCTAACGAGCAGGTTGAGGGAGGGGATTCACCCCCTCTACTCTGCTCTTGTGAGATCCCACCTGGAGTACTGCNTTGGACTAGATGCCTTTTAAAGGTCCATTCCAACTCAAAGTATTCCATGATTCTAAGTCATCACTTCTGTGGTAGGAGTGACACAGGCAGGCTTGCTGCTGACATTGAGGCATTGCTTTCGGGTGGCAACTTGGCAACATGATGAAGAGGAGAGATGAGCTCAACTCATCACTGTCAGCATCCAGAGCACACAAAGTGGCCTGCTTCCTTTTCTCCATTTCTAATTGCTCTTACAGACTCTTGGGATCTTTTCTACAAGGAAGGCAGTCAAAAGGAAACCCAAAACCACATGGTTTTGGAGGGCCACCAGCTGCCAAAGCGCAGCCCATAGATCACAGTCTGGGAACAACTGCAACAAAATACTTCACCTTTCCACTGACTACATCGAGCCCTTAAAATGCTTTAAGCAAGGCTTTGCATGATCTCCTTCCACTCAAAGTCAAGAAAAGGCAACAAGACACACGTAAATCACTTAATTCATATGGCAGTTCAATGGCAGATCTGCATAAGAAAATTCAGAGATCCTCAACTTTAGGCCCCTGCTCCAGTTTCTGAAATCACTGACTGCCCAAATGGGGCGGGGAGATGCCAGCACATCAGTGGGGGGTGTAGCTCCTTGCAGAGGGTGAATCAATCATCTGCATTAGGTGTCAAAATCTGAATAGTTTACTCACATGGGAACACACCTAGCTGAACAAAAGGGATGGGACCAATAGCTGGAACAAAGCCCAGGGAGGTCTCTTCTGCTGCTCAGGATCACGAACTCTTTTTGACTATTGAAAGCCTTTACACAGTCCCCAGACAGAATCCAGGTCCTTCCCAAGGACTGCCATGATTTGGTACTTCTGATATGCTCAGGCTCCCTTGCAGGAGGCAAACTGGGGAATCGTTCATGATAGGAACCGTGGTGATGTCATCTCTTTGCTGTCGCCATGCACAGAGGATAACAAGCACTTGAGCAGGTAAGCCACCACCTGCAGCTCTCCCAGTCCTCCCCGTACAAGCAGGGGCTGGAAACCCATTGCTTTTCCTCAGTGTTTCCTTGTGGAGTAGACATGCTCTTTGGAGAGCAGAAAGGATTTTTGACACTTCTTTTTTCCTATTCTAGTCTGTTTACTCTAGCAGATAGGCCATAATCTAAAATGTCATTTTTACAGAATTCAGTCAAATCCTGTATCTCAAGTTTATAAGTATCTGCCCTGTCATCTGCTCTGTTCCCTCCACCCATGCACACATCACACAGGCTCTAAAGGAAACATTTGCTTCTGCTAGGGCTTCGCTCAGCTGAGTCAGTGCTGGAGCCTACACAGTCAGGATTTTCCTCTCTGCCCGCAGCCTCGCTGGCCCTGGACCCGCAGATGGAAGCAGGTCTTTAAACTGCTGGTTGCTCAGTAAAGCAAATCTGCTCTGTGGGTATGAGAGCTTGGGCAGAAAAATGGCATTAGAAGCATTTAATTAGATTCCCACAGAGTAACGGGGGAGCTTGTGGGTTGTCTCATGAATTCATAGAGCTGGAGGGGACCAGCAGCCTGATTGAAAAGTATTTCAGGTTATTCATAGAATTAGAGTATCATACAATGATTTGGGTTACTAGGGACCTCAAAGCCCATCTAATTCCAGCCCCCCTGCCATGGGCAGGGACACCCTCCACTAGACCAGGTTGCCCAAAGCCCCATCCAGCCTGGCCTTCAACACTTCCAGGGATGGGGCAGCCAAAGATTCTCTGGGCAACCTGTGCAAATGCCTCACAACCCTCACAGAGAAGATTTTCTTCCTAACATCTAATCTAAATCTCCCCTCCTTCAGCTTAAACCCATTCCCCCTTGTCCTATCACTCCATGCCCTTGTAAACAGTCCCTCTCCAGCTTTCCTGTAGGCCCCTTCAGGTACTGGAAGGTGCTGTAAGGTCTCCCTGGAGCCTTCTCTTCTCCAGGCTGAACAACCCCAACTCTCCCAGCCTATCCTCATAGGAGAGGTGCTCCAGCCCTCGGATCATCTTTGTGGCCTCCTCTGGACTCTCTCCAACAGCCCCATGTCTGTCTTGTTCTGGGGACCCCATAGCTGGACGCAGTACTCCAGGTGGGATCTCACAAGAGCAGAGTAGAGGGGCAGAATCCCCTCCCTCAACCTGCTGGTCACACTTCTCTTAACCTTCACAGACCAATTTCTTCAACTCTTTCTCATCCACTCTCAGGGTAAGTGTAGGTCTGATGGGCAGAGATGCTCTCATGGGGTTGCTGGTGGCTTGGGAAGAAGACAGAGGGACCCTTGCACCAAACTGCCAGGGCACACAAGGGAAGGGCTGGACCAGCCAAGAAGGGGAGGAGGAAAGTGCAGAACAGCAGGTTGTCCCAGCCACTGATTTATATCTCAGATGACATTTCTGTTCCACTTCCCCTGCCCAGAGGAAAGCAGAAAGCCTCCAAGGCAAAAGGGATTTATTTGATCTGCCATGCCAGTAAAACCCAGGCAGACAACGGAGAGGATGAGATGCTTGATGTCTGCTCGCCATCCGAGGACAAACACATGACTGCATCACGAAGGGGTGCTCGCTTGAACTGTTCCCATGCATTTCCATGGGAACGGGGCAACTGTTTTGGTTTCTTCTTTTTAATATTTCTTTTATGATTATTTATGAAATAGCCTGCTAGCTGGAGACTTGGCCTCAAGAGATAAGGAAGAGGAAATGTCACAGACTGTTGTCAATAAATTATTTTTCCCATTTCTTGATGCCAGGAAAAGCAGCTCTTGCTGGAGGAAAACAGATCATGGGTTATGCTCTCTTCAAATTATTTGTTTCAAAGATGTTAGAAATTGTAATATGCACCAATAGGTATAGTGTGTTAGTTGGAAGCAGCAAAGAAAAGCTTTTCTGTGGTAGAAGAAAACATCTTAAAACCTGATTGCTCTTCTTTTGTGCATGTATAGGTGATATAGGCTAGTTTTAGGATTGCAATCGATTCTTCTTCACATACACAAAACGAGGGCTTCATTTTCCTCCTCATGAACAAAAGATGAAGAGCTAATTCCTGCCTCAAGAAATGGATCTTATAATTGTGGCTGGAACCAGCACTGCTTGCCAGGAGAGCAGGACAGCTGTGATTTTACACCACTTCCAGTAGCTGTATTTACACTGTTCAGGTTGAAAGTTTCCATGCTGGAGCTGGTCTCTGCCTCAGTGGATGGAAAAAATAGTTTTCAAACTGTCAACCATCTCTGGGGCTGTCTGCAACTGAAAAACATTTTATTTTTCTCTAAATATTTTTGCTGTTTTTATTTTTACTTTCACCATCTTCAGAGCAAAGAGCTGCAATCTGGTGAGGATAGTTTTATATCAAGTCTATTATTTTTCTAGGGGAACGAGGCTGTTTTCCATGCCTGGGAGCCTGCAGCATCAGGAAACCTCACCTACCACAAAAAACCACGTCCTGTTCTCTTGTCTTCCTGTGGCACTAGAGGCCCTGGCAGCATCAGCTGCTTTTGCTCATAGTCCCATTGTTTGAGAAGCTCTCCTGATAATCCATCTGCCTCCCATAAGTGGGTCATGGTTGCACCAAACACGAACCACTGTGCACTCAGTGCTATAGGCATGCTACACTTCAATGTCCTGTCACAAAACAGGGTTGTGAGCCAGAGAGTGGCTGAGATGAAATAAGTTAATTCATCTCCTCCATCAAGGAGGGAGCTTCTGGATGGGGAGGCAGGAGGACACTTAAAGGTGATGTCAACAAGGTGGACAAATTGGTAAGAGCAATTTGGGACAATCATCTTTAAATCCCCCATGACAGATGTCTCCAATAAAGCACTTGGATCAGATTTGTCAGGACAAGGTCCTGAGAATCAGTCAGAAATCATGAGCGTCAGTCAGATCTCATGAACATATGAAATCCATCCGAGACCCAGAATTACATACGTCCCTTCCAGCATCTCCTCTCCACAAGGCAACAGTGATATCACCTCTCTCAGCCCCGTTGCAATAGAAATTGCCACGTTGATCACGGAATGGCACATGCAGAGCTGCTGAGCACACTAAGGGATGCATAGCATATTATATAATAATATAATCTTAAATTTCCACCATTCCTTCAGTCCTCCATTAAAGTTGATAACTATCATCCAAGCCCTGCCATGCAGGCACGTGTGAAACAGTGTTTAACAACTACTGCAGCAGCAACAAGGTCATTTAAGACAAGAAGTGAGAGAGGATTTCACATTGATTGGTGACCAGGAGCTGGTTATGGGAGCAGACTGCAAGCCCCATGGAAGAGGTATAGGGACTCCAATGAAGAGTGTTAGGGTTTTGACAGGGACTGGGCAACGTTAGATGGTCAATGCAGGCACCGAATCACCAGCAGTACAGATCATCCCAAATTAGAGTCACCTTAGTGGGGGATACAAGACCCTGTAGAGACAGACCGAGCTGCTGGGCTAAACCCCATCGTATTTCTGCCTCCCAGCACAGCCTTGGTGGAATGATTTCCCAGACATCACCAAGTGCTGTCATCGAGACCACGTAGAGGGTACAGCTGGAGTGGACAAGCACACACAGAAACAACTAATGCATGTAGCACCTATAGGTAGATGCGTGGCAGCTATTTGGGCCAAAGGCACATCCCAGATAACTTGGCATTTCCTTTGTTTCAGTGGGTACTCAAGGAAATAAAATGGTAAATTAATAATATTAAAGTAGAATAAATGATAATAACAATAAAAAGTAACCTGAACAATAATAAAACAAAAATAAAATCAGTATTAGTAAAATAATTTGTAACAAAATATATAGAAATATAGATATTTAAAAAAAAATCATGAGGTTGGAGTCAGCCAACACTGCCATCTTGATGATAGTGTCTGGTTTTAATATATGACTTAATACACACTTTAGCACATGATTATGCACACGGGGACCATGGGAAGTTAGAAAACATGGTTCAACACCCTTCTTGGCATTCATCCTTCCCACCAAGCTGTCAACGGCAACTGAAGCCCCAGGTTGGAAAAGAACCCTCCACCCGAACCTGGACCAAAACGCAGCCAGAAGTACCAAACCCCCAGGACCAGCTGCGAGGAACGTGGCTTTGAAGCCCAGCGACATCAACACTGACCAAAGCAGGGGGAAGCCTTCATGCCAATGCCTGATTCAGGTGCTCATCTCAGGTTTTTATCAAAGAACAATTTAATATCAAAAGGAATGAGCAACGCCCAGGCCCAGGACTGGCAGCTTCCAGGTGAGTGCACATATTCAGATGAAAATCCTGAAGGTGCCAGACCTGGAGGATAACATACACTGATGTGCTGCAACACGCATGAACGCTTCAGCAGCTATCTATACTCAGGATATGTTGGACAAGCATAGACAACAAATACCCAACCTGTTGACATACAGCCTGAGGCAGAGGACATCAGCACCACTAATGAGGTGTTTGACATCTGCCAGGAGCCTTCACAGCCTCTGCACAATTACGCAGGTGAGTGTAAGGAGGCAATAATACATTGATAGGGGCTTGACATGGACCTATTGAACCTTAAATGCTGGGTGCAGGGGCTGCTCTCCTTGCAGCCATGTGGGTCATCCTGGGCCAGGGCATCTGGGGAGGGAGACAATTTTCACACATCTCCTCACACAGAATCCACCTGCTTCACACTTATGCAGGCAGTGGTCCTTCACGCCTCCAGCAAAGGCTTGCCAGTGACAAAACAAACACTGCCTGATAAGCATCCATGGAACTGGACCTTCCTGTCCTGCAAAGCAGCACGGAAGCTTGACCCGTATTTTGGGCTGGAGGGGCTCACCCGGCAGAGCTCCTTGGCGTGCAGGTGAAACCCCAGCTGTGGAGAACCTTTACTGCATGACCAGTCCCAGGATTCCAGGATGCCCAAGACCTCAGATATCTCTCGTGTGTCCCCATCCTTGTTAGTGCAATCATGCAAGTCCAGCCTTGCAGCTACATTCTACTCACACTACATGGATGATTGCTACGAGAGGCCAGCACGTTACCTCAGCTACCAGCTATTGCAGTCATGGAGCAAAAGCAAGTCCATTCTCTCCTCATTTGTTTACACAGATGCCAAACCACATTCAGTAAGGCACAAAATCCATCAGAGAAAGGCAGCAAATATGAAGCCATCCTGCAGTGGGCACAAGCTTTGCCTACTTTGTCTTCCAGGCAAAACTAAACCTGTTGGCTTTGCAAATATAACATACCTTGTTCTGATCTGGTGGGTCTGACCGAGTAGGAGGTTTTTTTGTACCAGCTGCAATTGTCCTAAAATGCATATTGTGAATTCAGATGCAGCCAGCTTGGGACATCGAAGACCAGATGGCAGTGCAGTTAGATCTGTGGGCAGCCCAGGGACGGGCATCGGGGCACCAGATCTGGCCCCGGTCAATGGAGTGAGGTTAGTGCTGCACTCAGAGCACCCATGACAGGTACCTAGTTCTGTGCACTGACTCAGGGGGTAAACAGGCTGGAGAAAGGAAAATGTAATCACACTGTTTTAATTAAAGACAATGGAAGCTTTCCAGCCACATGCGGAGACAAAAATCCCTGTTCTGCTACAGGGATAAAATAAAACACATCGTCACGCTGGGGATCAAGCTGATCTGAACTTTATATTCCTCATCTGCTGTATGCTTAATCGTTTTTAATTGGCTGCAGATTTTCTTTGAGTTTGCAACTTTATCTTCGAAGCAGATTCTTTATATTCTTAATAGAAACAGGCTTCAGGGTGTGTGAGCAGGGCTGGTGGGGGGGCGTCACACTGCTGATAAGTAATGATATCTTCTCTGCATCAGGAGCCAATGTCAAGTGAGACACGATGTATGGTCTTCACTGATGAGCAAGGAGTGGGAGCAAGCAGCATATTTCCAGCCATAAAACAGGGGGACATTAAGCTGTAAGAAGTTACAGGCAGCTTTGGCAACACAGAGCTCGTTAGCCTAGTGGGTAGAAAATGGATTGCAGATGCAGCAGTGGAAATCCAGCGGGGAAGAGGTGGTAAGAAACTGTGCAGGCAATGGGCAGTACACAGCAGTGACAGAGGGCAGCCATGATGGCCAAGGCTCTTCTCATGGATGTCATGATAGACAGTAGGGAGAAAACGGTCCTTCTCACAGGTACTGCTGAGCCCTCTGCCTAAAATGTTCGTCTGGGCACCAAGCTGTCAGGAAAGAAGGGGGATGAGACAAACTTTTTGGGACATGATGAAAGACCTCAAAAAACACAGAGATTTGGGCTTCCAGAACAGGAGGGATTCTCAGGGGGTGCTCTGGCCATTGGGCTGAAGTTCACTTTTGGGATCTAAGTAGGTTTTTAGGTCTTCTCCTAAATGACTTGCATGCAAAATCAAAGGAAGGCTAAAAAGCAGGAACTGGAACCCAGGTTTCAGCTTCATGTTTTGCTATTTTCTTCCACCCATTCCTCTTCTGTGGGGATGTTTGCTAATGTGCTAAGTTTTCCCTTTCTGAGGACATGTATTTGGAGGAAGAGCCAAGGGCACTGCAGATTGATTTTCTGAGTTTCACTCAGACTCCATGATACAAGTGGCAATTCAGTAGGATAAGCTCATTCCCTTTTTCACTTTTTATGGATTTCATTAAGAAGCATGAACAGGCAAAACCCCCTCTAAGCAATTATATTACCAGCCTAATTTGCTAGACTTTCATTAAAGCAATTAAAGATAGAATGATGCAATGACCCAGTTCAGGACCCAATTAAGACTGAATCAATAAATCAGTAGGTTTAAATCACCACCATAAGGCCATAGATAATCAAAACAAGTTATGAGGCTGATGCTAAACAGAATTACTGTATTAACATTACCACAGGACAATTTAAAGAATGAAATACTTTCAAGTTGAGGTCCCCAGCTCATCTTATTACAATCAACTTAGTGGTGATGGGCGCAGCCTGGTACAAGTCCATCAGTCTGCTGGGGACCATTGCCTAGGTGCACAGCAAAACAGCCCTCCTGTGCCATGCAGTATCTGTATGTAGCCCTGGGCACGGTGACTTCCACACACAAGTGTCAGGACCCTGTCCATCTGTTCAACCACATTTGGAGCTAAATCATCTCATCAGTCTGTCACCATGTCCTTTGCACAGATAAGTAAAGCCTCCAGGTGTCCCACTAACAAATCCTTCTTAACCACAGCTGTTGGCTCTTTCTTGAAGGTCTTTGTCTTTCTTGCAGTGGAATTGCTGAACAGTTGGTTCTGCCCATAAATTTAATGCAAACTGTCGGTAAACTCAAATACATGTCACCTGCTGCATAGTGTGACTTTTCTACCCTATTTGATCCTCTAGCCAGCATCGTGTCAAGTTGTCCTTCAGGAAAACATTTAGACTACCAACACGTACTGCACGGATGCTCATCTTCTCTGTGTTAAAAAAAAGAAACAAAACAGAAGGTGAAGGTTGAAAGCAAAATCTGAATTCCTCTTTTGTCCCTTGGGATCTTTAACTAATTTGTACATTATCTGGACTTGTTAGGGAAGGCTTGGTCAATGCTACAGTTTGTTGACCCGGACTGGTGAAGCCCGTGACCAGAGAGGTTGTAGCATCTCCATTCTTGGAGATATTCAAAAGCTGTCTGGACATGGTCTGCTGCAGGTGACCCTGCTCACTGAGCAGGTAAGTTGGACCAGATGACCTCCAAGAGGTCCCTACCAACCTCAGCCATTCTGTGGTTCTGTCTTGAGATCCCTGCAAAGCACATCAGAAACGAGCATGTAAGTGCCACAAATACTTAAGGTGGGAAGAGGAGTTGGAAGTCCCTCAACACAAGCCTCCAAGGTGATCGTCATTTGACCTGGCAGTGGACTCTGATGTTGACATGTTTAGTGGCAGTGAAGTTAAACATTGTCTTAAGAATTCAACCCCTTATGATCAGCCCTAGCCTGATCATATCTGAATTCCCTCTCTAGGTATTGTGACCAAAAAGTACCTGAAAACTTGTCCTCTTTCTTCTTTCCACACTTGAAATACATGATAAAATGCCATCATTTGAGCACTGAAAAGGCATAGTAGTCTAGTTCTAAATCTTCAGTTTATGCCGTGTTGTCCCTCTGCTTTGGTCTGGCAGAGAGTTTATAATAATATAATATAGTATAATATAATAATAAATTGCATTGTATTGTATTACATATATTACAACTTCAGTGTTTGTCCATCACATGCTTGTGTTCTATCTGTGAGAACAGGAGTTTATTCATCAGCTACCACTGAAGATCAGTATGGGTTCACCACGATTATAACTTTGGTGGCACAGTTTTTCCCTGTGGTAGTTCAGGGCTCTGATCCACTTAGGTGCTGCAGTGGATCAGAGACTGGGAGGGAAAGTGACATTTCAGATGCTACTTTGAGCAAATGCATACTTGAAGTAGCTCTGCTATAAACGTGATATGTAACTCTTCAGAATGGAGGCTACCTGCCCAGTTGGCTTCCAACAAAAAGAAGTATTTGTTTGAGATTTATTATGCATTTCTAGTCACTGCTAGACTGCAAGCTGAGGCAGGGATGTGAACACAGCTCTTGCTTCTGACCTAAAGAAAGAAAATTAAAAACATACAAGAGCCTATATGGCGCCAAAGAAAGCACAAAACTCACGAGTTCAATGTGAATGACAAATTGTCTCGCGGCTCCATTATTAATTTCCCTAAACAAAACACTTTTATGAAGAATGTAAATGAACCATTAATTGACCGTAACTTTATCAGAATATTGCAAGTATAAAAAGAAAAAACCCAAAGATGAAAAAAGAAAAGGATTGAATTCAGGATAAGTAAATAGAGTTTGGAAGTCAGGAATTTATCCCAATGTAATCCAGAAAGCCCAAATGCCAAACAATCTGGAAATACTCAATTGAATACTTCCACTGCTGATCCAGATGGTCCTTCTTCCCCACCCCCACAGTTATAAAAAAAATGGTTACCATCACAGTAATTCAGCATTGTTGAGATGCTCCACCAAAACAAGGACTCAGATGTGCTGGGCAGGGCACATATGCACAGTGATGAAGGTGGACCTTCTCCCTGAGGAATGTCCAGAGCTGGCAGGAAGTGTAATATGATGGGGACAGCATGTCCCCTTGTCCCTGTGACAGCTTATGGTGTACTGGGATTGCTCTGGGGCAGCGCAGGCCTGTGTTCTCTCCTCATGGAGTCCCCAAAAGAATCCTTAGAAGCCCATACCTGAAAATAAGGTTTTATGGATGCACAGACAAGCTGGGAGGTAGGTTTGGCCTTTTGGATGAAATTCAGTGTAGGCATAACCAGAGAAAGGGTACAGCTGTTTATGCTGCAAGGAAACAAGTGCTGTGGCTGAAAGCCCTGTTCAGAATGTCTCTTCCTCAGCATCACCTGGCCGTGGTGGCCCTGAACCACAGGGGGTCTGTTCCTGCTCGGGTTGGATGGTCTTCAAAGTTGGGCACCTGCACATGCTCTGCTTCAACAGATCTCACTCATACAAAACTCCTCTTGACTGTGAAAGAAGAGCTGCCCAAAGCCTCGCAATGCCCATCAGAGTCCTGGTTCTGTTGAGGGACAGCGCTGAGACCAAAGGAGCTGAGAAATGGGCTTGGTATAGCATGAAGAAAAGCTGATGTATGGCATAAGCCAGAGCCTCGGTGCATACCAACACACAGCAAGCCTTCAAAATGAGGACGGTCCCCTTCTCTCCAGTGCAAACATGTCTGTGGATGTTGGCAAGGTTGCAAGCATAATATTTTCTGTAGCCCCATCTCGGTCTTGTCCCCTTGGTTTCTCTGTACTGACATTATGTCTCATCTGTTTCAAACAGCCAAGAATTTGCTGCTGAGTCCATAACAGTGAAGAAAATGCACAAAGATCAAGTACACACTGACACAACATCAAAAGCCCATCTTACAGCATCAGGATTTCAATGGTCCTGTGGTGATCTTCTGTCGTGTCTCATTGGGAGCTAGGAAAAGTTTAGTGCACACTGGGTGATCGCTGAGCCTACAGAGCAACTGTGAAAAACAAGACATGAGAAGAAGGGTTTCCTGGCTGAGACTTTAATTTCATGGTGAAATGTGAGATAGGCATTCAACTACCATAAGTCTGCAGAATTTGAGCCAAACCAGGAGAGCTAAACTTACACAAGTGGGAGTGTGGTCCTGAATATGATGGGATATTCGGAGTTCAGGCTTGTCACATATGGTTAGATGGTGGTGTCTTTCCACAGGATCTGCTGCTCCTCCTGACACTGCAAATCATGTGTCTGTGCCTCAGTGTCAAACTCTGCCTCCAACCCATTCCCTGAGACCATTTTTGTACATGGATGTACTTTTCCAAGATGTACCTTCCCATGGATATACTTTTCCAGAGCACAAATGGGACGTCACCTCATCTCCCTTGGTACAGCCTAGCATTTAATCCTAGTTCTGTGGCCACAGTTGCATACCACAGCTTTGAAATAGTAATCAGATTGGTTCCGGTGGTTGTTTCTTCATTCGCAATATAAAAGCAGTTCGAGTAATTTGCCTTTCTCTTTATATTGCTATGAGCTGGCCATTATCACTGCAGTTCATTTCAGCTCTGTTATTGAACCAGATGTCTAAAACCACCTGACTTTGACCTGAAGCATGAGCCCACCTTCCTGCTGGGTGCCCAACAACGTGTGTCTGGGCATAGTGATTTTGCCTGCTATTTTTAAAGGGGAAGGAATTCTTCTGTGCCAGTGAGTACAAGCCCAAAAAGCACAAATAAAAGTGGGGAAAATTGAGAATAAGAGGGGGAAAAAAAAAAAAAAGCAGTCATAATACACACTGAGAACATGATCTGGAGGAAAAGGAAGCCAATGATGGAGCAAACACAACAGTCTTTGGAGGCCACTGCTGACTGCAAAGGGACTCAGAAATGCTAGTGAAAATCCCATCTCTGTTAATGATTCACACCACAGGCTGTGTAAACCACCAGGACCAGCTCAAAGGGGCAGCAGTCTCCAACAACTGCATCTCCTTTACCCAGTCCCATACTGATATTCACAACCCCCAGGAGACAATCATGTCTCTGTATGTTGACACTCAGCATCACTTTCAACAGTAGCTCTAGGAAACACCTGAAGGACAAATCATCCTTTTTATCCTTTTCCCTATGGAGTGAATTGGAGACGAAAAAGAAATCTCACCGTCCTTTGGGACCTAAAGGGATATTGTTGCATAAAACACAGTGGTGCAGCCACAGAAATTATTCACTCCCTTTCTTGCACATGGATGGAGACTCATGGACTCAAAAACAGACTTCACGTCAGGGTGATTTAATTGGATTTATTGGAGGAAAACAATTATTTGTCCCTTTAAATTGTCATTATGATAGAAATCTCGATATGTATACATGATTGTCAAGGCAGAGAACCACTTGCGACGTAGCCCCGTTAACAATTTGCAGTATTGCAAACTCATTATGCAGATAAAACTTTTGCGATGCCTTAATACATGCATGGAGTAAATACACATTCCCCCTTCTTTTTGGACATGAATGCTGTTATGAACTTGTATCAATCACAAGACCTGCAATATTAGGCACACTGACATTCCTTGATTAAGATTTAAGCCTTTGTAGAAAACATGCTTGTATTTTCATTAAAAGTCAACCAAGAGATGTTTGGCAGTTTGGGGATATTTGGGGAGTCACTACTCTGGGCAGACTAGGCTTTGTTTCATTGTTTGCTGACCCAAATCAAATATCTGTCTAAAAAAATGGCCCAAACTGACCAAAATGCTGTTTCTCAACTAGAGGCCAACGTACAACAGGATGCTGACATTGCATTGACCAGAAACATGAGTCACACCGTATCTCCCACTGAGCTACAACCTTCCATGCTCTTCACTTTGGGGGGCATGCTACAGCTTGATCTAGTAAGATGTAGCATGTGTGATGCCATGCTGGGCTGAGGATGCAGATGAGAGATGGAGCAGCTCAGTGCTACCCTGAGCACCCCCCTAGGAGCTCCCACCCACCAGGAACCACAGCCCATGTCCACCTCCTCATGGAAATTTGCACCACATGCTGCCTCAGCAATCTGAGCTCAGGCTGATTTACAACCATTATTAATGATGATTTTTCATGCTGCCATGTAGTGCTTCAGCAATGGCACAGCATCCTGGCTGAGCACCAGCCTTGAAGGTGGGCTCAAGACTTCTTGGTGCTTTCAGCCACCACGGAGCAGTCCCTCGCATTATTTCTAAGGGCTGATACTTGCTCCCTACACCACGGGCATGGTGCTTTCTCTCCAGCCCTGCTGCCTGGCATGCCCTTGCCAGGAATCCAGAGCAATATCCCAGCCCTTTCAGTTGGCTCTGCTTTGAGTGTTGGGAACTTGAGCATCTTCCACAGTTACACTCGGGCTGGGACCAACGCCCTGCTGATGCCCACAAGAGGATTGGGCTGGAGGTACTACAAGTACCACATGTCCATCCTGTACCTTTCCTTAGAAAGACCAGTACAAATGAAAATGGGTCAATGATTAAGGGAAGAGAAGGCAAGGGCATGATTTCCATGTGGAAAAAGGAAAAGTACCACATCAAGCACTTGCATGGATAAATGGTGGTACTACATGGAGGATTAAATGCTAGCATTTAGGTGGTGATGCTATGGAAAGGATGGGATAATTAGCTCAGCTCTCTGCCCTATTTTGTGCAGGCAAATAATCACAGCATCTTGGTCCCCAAAATACAGTTCATTCTGCAACAGGTGAGAAAGAAATATCTTGTAGGAAGAGAAAAATACTGAGAATTGAGTGAACCAGTTTAAGATTTGACTAAGAAAAATGAACCAAAAGAAAAAAAGAAAAAACAAAGAGACATACCAACATGCTTCTTGCTAGTCCTGAGCATTAGCAACCCAGGGAAGGAATTTTTGACGCAGATCAAATTTTTAAGCATTGTATTCAAAAATGGACCCTCCCCTCCCCGACTCCCTGTTTGTAGACGTGTGTAGGTGACTGCCGCATAGTTTTAAGCTGCTCTGGATGGTGACTCTTCCTGTACATGCTGCAGAGCATTCAACAGAGAGACAAAATACATTACCAGGCTTTGCAGTATCTTGTTTACAAAACATCAACTTTTGCATTTACTCAAACTTAATGGTGGATTTCGAGTTACAGATACGTTGAGTCATTTAAAAGCAAAATGTAGAAGTAAATCCCTTGGAGAAAAGGTTGGGTTGAATGTGCATAAAGAAAAGGCTTGGGAAATATAGAAACAGTGAACAGCAGTTTACTACATGCAGTGCAGTATCATGCATTTATTGGACATTTGATGTCATCATCAGTTCAGCAGTGTTTTTTCACAACGCTTGCGAACATACATGCCCTGATTCCACTCTGGAGCATGGAAAAAATGTAAGAGCCGCTCTTCTGACCTTATATTTATGAAGAAGAGAAAAAAAGTAGCTACCTGAACAGCACAGTGGCACAGTTCGTGGTGGGGAAGGGGTCTCGAAAACCAGAATCTGGGATAAAGAGCCTTTATCCTCTGTTACAAACACTATTTACACAGCTTTGACCCAACTGAGCACAGTTAGACCAAAAAACCTGAACCAACTCCTGATCTCCCACCGGTGAGATCTGCGATCTCTGGGGTCACAACATGCACACACACACGCACACACACACAAGTGTGTCACGGAGACTGGACCACGCCGGCAGAGAGGATGGGAAGAAGGACCCAGCTGTGGGGATGCAGGGAGAGATGAAAGAGATTGTGTAAAACTTGCTGCTGGGCAAGAAATTTGGAATTTACCAGGGGGAACTCTGTTCGTGCAACGTTTGTGAGCAGGTTGCCATTCCCTCACTCAGCCATTGCTCACAGTGATTTGCCAACTATCTTTTCTGCACCGGTTTTGATGCTGTTTTCCCTGGATACTGTAGTCTCCAGGTGTGTTTCTGCTTTTTGCTTGAATGAGTGTAATCCTTAACATTAAGATTCTGGTGCAAATAAACATGATAATGAAGGCAAAACTCCCTTTGCATGAATAATTTCTGGGATGCATTCAGGCCCCAATTCAGACAGATAAAAACGCATGGGAGCAAGAACGCAAGTAATCCCATTAATTGGGAAATTCCATATACTGAAAGGATGATACTGCTGTACCTCAGGGCTCAGTCTCGAAACTGTTATTTTGCCAGTAGATGAATCCCTTGACTCTTTGGAAAGGGCAAAAACAACAGGCTCCAGTCTGCATGAACTTGTTGACGGTATCAATCTGGTGTTTTTGTGCAGTGCTCACCTTGTGCTGCTCTGGTCTGGAGCTGTTATCACAGAGAGAAATTATAGCACAGGTTTCCCTGTATCTAATCTAGTTAATACCAAGTTATTGTCGAAGGACAATATTCTCCCTGCTCACCAATGGCTGTAAGCTATATCTGGCTTTCCCTGGGGGCTTGCTTCTCTAAAAATAGGGTCACAATTAAGGAAGGGGTAGCCTCGGGGCCAGCTGCCACTGCATTTCTTGGGCACCCTGGAGGTCCATGTTCTGGTTTGCAAAGCGCTTGGGGAGAAAAGCCAGAGGGCAGGAGTTGTATTGGCTCCTGAGGCTGCGAAAAGTTTTGGACAAACTCTGAACTCCTTCAGGGCTGGGCAGGAGCCCAGAAGAAGGACAAGTGGTTATAGGAAAAATACTGTCAATAGCCATGGAGGTATGCAGGACACATGCACAATGGAAACCCCCATGTCATGCCTACTGCTGAACTACATGGAGATGTCTACCGATGGGCTGACACCCCTTTTTGTAGTTTGATTCATATCAGGAACGAACCTCTGTCATTGCTTGGTTTTATTTCAGCACCACAAACATAACAGACACCCAAGGCATAGGTAAAATTCTACTTTTTTCTTTTTTTTTTTCTTTTCTGCACCCGCTACTCTAATGGCACCTGTACAATAGCAACCAGCACAGAAGAGACATCACCAGCAGAGTAACGGTCTCAGGAAAGCATCACTGCCAGGTTTTCCCCAAACTCCTACTTCCCCACTAGCCGTGCTGCAGGGCCAATATCCACTTTGTGCTGCAGAAGGGGTGATCCAGCAGAAAGTTAGGATGCACTGGGAATGAAGTCACATGCAAAATCAGCAGTGGAAGCCCCTACCACTGCAATACCGACTTTCAGCTCACAGAGTTCATGGGCAGCCTGTCCTCACAACTTCTTCTGCAGGCTAAGGGGCCAGCTGGAGGTTTTCTGGATTTTTTGTTTTGTTTTGTTTTCCCAGCAAGAGCACTGCTGTTGGCATCAGAGATGGCCTCTGTGACTCTGGAGGTAAAAATCAACAATCAAAGCTGCAAGCAAAGAAAAAGAAGGGGAAGGAGCTGAGGAAAACAAGTTACAAAGGAAAAACACATCGGTGCCAGCAAAGTAAAGCAGAAGAGGGTAACAGACAGGTGAGTCCAGGCTGAAGTCCTCATGTAAGGAGCAAATCACACATTGTTTAGTAGGACAGTCCATTGGGAAAGAGCCCGGAGAGATTTTTCTACCTGCTCCTTCATGGCAAGGCCAGATGGGGATTAGTTTTGAATCTTCTACTTGGGGTTATTAGCCCTTTCCCCACATGCACGCATTATTTACTCCTGTTTTTTCGTTAATTTGTGAGAGTGGCTGAGCAGAGGTGGATTTGGGCAGGGGAAGGACACACAACAGCACTGGAGCATCCCCAGCAAGCGATGTCGGGTGTTTGCCACACCAACCTGTGCTGCAAAGGGCCAAACGGCTCCAGCCCCCTCCATATATCTGGCCTGGGTGCTGCTAAGTCATCCCAGTTAAACAGATTTACCCAGATTTAAATGGAAGTTTTAATCAAGAGATACTTCAGGACTCAATGACAAGAGAGATCTCTAAGCATGTGGTGAACCCCAGTCAGGTCTCCAACTGTGTTTCACTGGTACAAAAGAAGAGCTTCCCACCACCTAAAATTGTAGCAGAAAGAAACAATTTTGCTTTTAAGTGCTTCTGTTTCTTGTCTTAAGATCCCAGCAGTTGATAGCAAGCCAAAGAGAATGACAATAAATTACATAACTACGGCAGAATATTACTTGCAGGAAGGAAAACAAATCACCCTAATTCCAAGTGTGGAAGAAGGAATACCCCTCCCAACAAAAAACACAGAAAGCATCCAGCAAGGAGGGGCAGCCAGCATATGGGAACCCCCTCTGTCTGCAGGACAGCATGTCTGCCTTTGCTCCTGTGACTGCTCTTTGTTTTGCAGATGGAAATCTATTTGCTTTTCTTTTTTCTGCAAGATACATTTGGACGCTGTATTTTGATTAGTGGCCTCAGGAACTACATTAGGTTCAAACCAGACCTCAGGTTTCAGAAGAGAAGGTGAAGAGGGAACGCTTGAGCCCTAACCTTTAAAACCACTCTACAAAGACAAAATATTCCCTAACCAAATCCTGCTTTTGGTTGCATGTGTGTAAATGTGGGGAATTCCACTGATGCCAAACTGGGAGACTGCCTATTTACATCCCTGCAATTGGAGCAGAATATGGTCCTCTGGGCTTATGAAATCATGGGGGGTTCAAAGTAACTTGAATTTCTTGGGATAGGAGTCTCTCCTAAACTAAAGCTTCCTTACCAAGGCTGGCAAAATAAAGTGGCCTTAGAATGAGTTTAAATTGTATTATACTCATTTTCAGATACCTTCGCAGCAAGACATAAAGACCTTTGACGGTAAATGCCAATAAAGCTCTTCCT
Organism: Aramus guarauna; assembly: GCA_013400195.1. NCBI lineage: Eukaryota > Metazoa > Chordata > Aves > Gruiformes > Aramidae > Aramus > Aramus guarauna. The sequence goes on from VXBL01008794.1 coordinate 684,928, forward strand.
AGTCTTTGTCAATGGGGCAGGAGTATATGGTGGCGATGGCCAGTGGATGGAGACAGGAGTGTGACTTGCAGCAAGGAGATCCCCTGCCCTTTGGTCTTCCCAAATCTCATCCTCACCAGGGAAATTGTATGGCATTTTGCTACCAAACCCCAAGAGACCAATATCTGGCAATGAGAAGTTGAAGTTGAAGCCTTTCTGTGGGAGCATCCTTGCCAGCTGCAACGTGGTGGGGGGCACCAGGGGATGCCAGGGCCTCACTCAGATGTGCCACAGCCCTCGGAAAATGGGGAGCAGCTTAATACTGAGGATACTAGAGATCTATTGGGTGCAACAGCTTTAAGTGCCACCAAAGGAAAGGCTATTGTCACCTGCTTTTCCAGCTTTTAGCACTCAAAGTACGATGGATGAAATCATGGCTCTGCCGGTGGAAGCCAACCAACTAAAGCTGAGGCAGGATTTTGAAGCCTCAATGAAAAATACATATGGCTTTTCCCAGCATGGTCACTATTGCCTGATGCATTCAGCCACGTCTGTGGCTGGCTTTCACAATTTCTTGTGCAGGATAAATGAGGCGGGCATGGCAATAGAGCACACTGCAGGGAATGGCACGTGCCTCTGTCTGGGCATGGACCTGTCTGGGGTGCGAGAGGCTCACAGTGGCTGGGGAAGGGTGCCTGCCCCTGCTGCCCACCTCCCTTCTCTCCTCCTGGAAGGAAAATCACAGCTGGGAATGGTGTAGAAGAAACCTGGAGCCCCTGGGCATATCCAGGCAGATTTGTTCTCTACTTCAAGCTGCTTTGATGCACGGGTGCACAACAGTCATGGCGACTGTTCCTAAATGAGGCACCAGCAAATGGAGCCTGGGAAGTGCACGTATTTAGTAATAAAAAAATTGGGGAAATTGAGTTTGCTTTTGTATATGAGCTTCTCGAGAGGAGGGGGAGGCAGTGCCACCACTGCCCCTGCATGTGCCCGTGCCTTTCGGCGAGGCCCTGCTTTCCCAGCTCAGTGCTCCTCACCAGCCCTCGGCCAGAACGAAGTGTGACTGAGCAACGCTGCACCAGATCCTGCACTTTGCACCCAGGAACCCACCAGTGCTTCACAGAAAGGTGCAGGCATCACCCCCCTCCCAGGGGGTGAAACCCAGGCATGCAGAGATGAAGGTCCAAACTTTTCTATTTGGTTTCTGATACTCATTTTTGGCCACTCTGGGAGGTGCGTCAGCAACGCCAGGCAAACCCCGCGGGAGCTGCAGGTGCTCAGTACCTCTGGCATGGAGATGGATGCACCCTGTGCCAGAGGCCAGGCTGGCAGGAGGCTGGTGAATTAAATGTCTTGCTCGAGGGCAGCACAGCGAGTCAGTAGCAGAGGACGACTACGATTCCCAGCACTGAATCTTCCTTTTCTTTTGCTCTGCCCGTGACACACAGCGACTCGAAGGAATTAAGAGCTGCAGGATGAGCCCATGCTCTGTCATTTCGTTTGCTCAGCGTACCTGCCTCTCCTCTGAAACAAGGGTGCTGCAAATCCCCTGCACGACAGAAATGAGGCCAGGGATGAGCTGACTCCCAGCTGGTGGCAATTTAATTCTTGCCATGGCTTTCAAGGAGGAGGAGGGGAGGGAAAGCAGCAGTTTCTTAATCTGAGCAGTAACAGCTCTGCTAAAGCCAGGCAGACTTGCAGTCCAATTTGAGCAGTGAGAAATGGCATGCCATTGAAATCCTCCCATGTTGCAAAGTTAACGTCAATGCCTACCTACAGTAATAGCCTATCCCCAAGCAAACTGGAAGGAGGGACATTACTGGAAGTGCTTTTTAAAAGAAAAACAATATGCTCAGAAAAGTATCTCTATTTAAATAATCCAGTTGAGATGTTCGTAGTTAATGGAAAAAAAATACAACATATACTGTTACCTACACTGAGAAAAGAGTAAATCACTGGGGAAAAGAATGAGTGTTCATTAGTTAGAACATTGCTAGACTCACATATATATATATATATTTATATATATATGTATATATATGTACAGCACCAGAGACTGTTAGATCCGTTCCCCCTGGAGTCATTGCAGTTTGTGATAAATGAACATTTCAGAATTGCAGTATAAAATATGGCCATAAAAAATCTTCTTTCTTCTAGTCCTTCGCTGAGCGTGCACCGCAGGGTGGGATTGCACAGAGGAACCCTGCCAGCCCAGCTGCCTGCCCGCTCCTCGCCGCCCCGGCTCTCACTTGCTCCCTGTGTGCACTGTGGTCACTGTGGTGGGTCTGGGTCTCCGGTCCCCTCCTACCGCAGAAACGCCTGAAGAAGCAGATGAAACAAAACTACAGAGAGTGGATGGAGACATACCTAAAAGGAAAGCCAGAAACAGAGTTAGAAGTGTTGTTTTTGGAGGTGGGAATGTGGGCAAAGCTGAGTTTCTTTTGTAGCACGCTACAGAGCAGAGAGGACCGCAGCTGGAGATGGGGCTCCTGCTCTTCCTGCAGTGATGGGGTGGCTGGGTACCTCCACGGGGCATCTTCTGCCCTCCTGGCCCACGGCCATTTGCCTGCTGTCACCACTGGCAGTTGCATGTGGATGTTGCAATGAATAAATGTCCAACTTTGGTATATGTTCGACCAATTTCACATTTCCGGGACTGAAGACAAAAGAATTCTGAGATTCACAAATCCCTCCAGCATTGTACTTGCTCAGAATAATTTTCCTCATGGGCATGTTAAAAATTATTAAACTTCTCATCATAGCCATCTAGCTAAATGAACAGACTGTGCACCTGTACTAAAAAAATTTCCCCAGGCATCCTGCAAAGCTGCTGATAAAAAAGTACAGTGGGTCAAACTTGTTGGTGACTTCCAGTAAACCTTGAGGGAATGTAATTTTGTGTGACTTGGACATAATTCTAGCAACAGCTTATGTCACTCCAGGTTTTGCTGGTTTGTCTCCAGGACTTCCAGCTAAGAAGACATAGGTTGAGTATCTGGACTCAAAATTTACCCAGGCAGTTCCGTTTGAACTAATCAAAGACTTCTGACAGATATTTTTTAGGGAAAAGGGTGTTTTAGCTAAATTAAAATGTTTATAGAAAGTGTCCACTTCCAGTGAACCCTCCACCAAAGCTTTAAAAACCAAAACCCTCCAAAGCATAACCCCTGAAAACCCAAAGTAGGCTGGGTTTTAAATGATGGATTCAAGATTGCTATTCCAGCACAATGTCAGCATTTTCTACGGAAAGTATTAATGAAGAGAAATAAAAATACATCCTTGCCAGAGCTTTCCGCAGATGAACTACCCCTCTCCCAGTGGCTGTTGAGACCCCACAGGGGAGATCCTTAGATTTTGCTGGCACGTGCAGCTTTCCATGCAGTTTGGCAGCCTTGTAGGCATTGATGAGCAAAGGCAGCTCCAGTGCAAGAAAAGCTGCTGAACGGGGATCTGGCACAGTCATCTCATTCTGACAAGATGCAAACTCAGAAATAGAGTTCATTTTTCCAGCCTGGTGAATAAAGGATGGATGAAACCTATATTAATATATCCTTGGACTGGAGTTTGATATAGCACCTTGACTACTCAGGATCTTTTTGATGCTTGTTATGACTTTTACCTACTTTTCCATGCTTCAAGGTGGCATTTCAACCTCAGGGATGACTATGCTGTACCTACACTTGGCTGCATCCTGTTTCCCAGCAGTATTGACATTTGACATCTTGGCTTCACACTGCAATTTATCTATTACCTTAAAAATACAGAGATCTAGGTGCTGTAATTAATCTAGGCAGTCCAATCATGTCTAAACAGAATAAACCAGGCATGGACTTGAGAAATCCCGACTGATTCACTTAGACTTTCCTGACAGGTAGCATAATCCAGGCTAATGCATCATCTCTGCTCTGCCCTAATACAGAGAACAGAATTAGGATGCAGCCTGACATAACCTACTCTCAGGCGAAGGCTGTATTTAATTGTCTTCAATGATGTGAAATTGCTGCATTTGAAACTATTCGGAGAGCTCATTAAATGTCTATTAATAGAATTAGGCAGTATTCTATTTTGTAATGGTGGCACAGCTGTTTCATGTAACTTGCTGCATGGGATCTTTCTTGTGCAAGAAATCTGTCCCCAGAGAAAACCACTGAGAAAGACAGAGGGAGGAGAGAGACCTCAGAGGTTTCCTTTTTTCCCAACAGGAGGTATTTGGTAGAATGCATTTGATATGTCAGCTCCCTCTTAAAGTTACTCCTTATATTTGCTGCTGGATCTCCTCACTGGTTCTCTGGGACTCCAGCATCTCCTAACTCTTTAATTCATTTCTTTGAGGAAAAGAAGCTCTCTGTATTGTCTGGCAAGCTGGACTGAACCTGGGATGCTTGGAAATCTTTTGATACTTTTCTGCCTCATATCTCTGACATGAAAAAACTCCACCTATCTTAACACATCTGGTTTTATCCTTCATGTCCTGGCTGACTTCTCCATCACTGCAAAATATGGTCAGATTCTGTACGGGGACCTGCTGCATTCTGTAGTGGTTAAACAGACGTTGTTCTCTTCCCACCCTTCTTGTTCACAGATGTTTTTCCATTACTATTCAGACTACTCAATGCTATTAATTAACACCATTTGAGATTAATCAAATGGATGGATGGAGATTAATCACCCACCAGTTTAATATCAACGTATGCCATCAGACCTAACTGGGGTCCAGCTCAGCCATAATGCAGCAGGAACCAAAACAAAGGCACGTTTCTCTCCTGTAAGGGGTTTTCTACATTGCTGCATCACCAGCACATGCCTGGAAGCGCCTCGCTGCTGGTCAGCGCTGCATCGCTCTTTTGCAGGTACCAGATGCGTGCCGGGAGCACGGTGATGATTTTTCGGCAGCAGCTGTAGGATTTGGCACTGGGCACTGCAAACTGGGCTCGGGGCATGAACCCCCATCAGGCCTGGGATGCAGAGGGAAGGGGCTCTCCTCTGGCTCGGAAACAGGACAGGCTGGGAAAAACATCTCATGCAGCACCAGAAGGCAGATCACTCCCTGTGCCCACGACACCTGGCAGATAGCGGCACCATCCAAAACCCATCCTGAATAGTATGTGGTTTTCATTCCAGAATAATATGGGGTATAGTTTAGAAACAGCCACTTCAGTCCCCAGTCAAGTAAGCACTGACTTGCTGTACAATAAACTATTAACATTCCTTTTTGGTGTCATACCTTAAAATAATCTCCTCTAATTGTAAAGTCCACATGCCTCCATTTTGTGATATAAAAATCTCTACAGATGGACAGAAGGGAATAAAAGAAACGCTCAGAAGCCAGAGATTAAGTAGACTTCATTGCAGAGGAAGCATTTCTGTCTTCCAAATGATCCCTTCACTGCCATAGCTCCTTCCCTGACATTCAGAAAAAATATATATCCCGAGCATCCAACTCCACCGGGCAGCTTGCAAATCTCAATTATAGCATATGACAAAGAAGGCAGCAGGCCAAGTCCCACTGTGGTGTACAGAGTCCGAGTTCTGCTCAGACAAATGAGCCTCTTCGTACAGGAGCTTAATTTGGCCCAGGGAGAGGGAAGCTGGGTCAGACTGGCAGAATCAGTCTCCCCCATGGAAAATGGAAATGGAAAGTAAGCCAATTTTTACAGAAAAATGTCTTATCATAATACTGGAAACTCAAACATAAACAGTTTGAGTAAACTTTTTCAGCTTTCAACCAAATACAAAACTTTTTGCTTTGGAAGTCTGGGTCTTTTTCCCAAGTGAAAGCCCTTTTTTTTTTTTTTCACAAGAAACCGTGTTTTTCTCCCCAAAAATGCACTGAGCTGAAAACTCATATTTTAGTGCATAAACTTTTCCAATTGAATCAATATTTTTTTTGCCAGTTAAAAATGAAGGCCTCAGTCCCTTTTCAGTCCTTATTTTAAACACCTGCTTGCAGAAAGCCAACCCTAATGGCAGGGAGGACTGCAGCCTGGGGGTCACGGAGAAAATGGGGTTCTCGTAAATTTGCTTGGCTGCGATGGCAGGAGCTTTGCCGAGATGTCGGCTACTCACAATCTTTCCGTGTGGCTGCGTCGGGAAGCGGTGCGGTGAGGCTGAGGGTGTTCGACACGCTGGCACTCGCGCTGTCCAGGCTGCTGCCGAGGTGTAACCGTCTCATGTGTCGCACAACCGCCGTGGCGTTAAATGCTTGCTGGAGAGAAAAAAATCAAAAACAACAAAACAAGAAAGAAAAAAATGGAGGTGAAAGTGTTACTTCTGCCCCTCTCCTGGCTGTTCAGAGTTGTCAGAAGTGAACGAGTCCATCATCTTCCAAACTTTTCACAATTTCTAGTTTCTAAGCTAGAAACAGCAATTTCAAACCATACACATTTCTGCCCTGGTCCTGCTCCCCGCTGTTCCTTCTAGCACTCCACTGGGATGCGGCAGCCTGCAAGGAAAGTCATATTTGACACATCCTTCCCTGCACCAATACACAGGGTGTTCGCATTGCTTCATGCCCCCCTGTGATGCTGACCCCAACGCCACATATAACCATGGGTGCTTTAGCTACGAGCAGCCCCAGCCCCATCTCTCACACTCATTGTGTTTACATACTTGGTTAGTAGCATCCTCTACAAAAGGCCCTGCAGGGCCGTGTAACCCAAGTCTGGACCAACTATTCTGACCAAAATTTTGGGCCACAAAATCACTAACATGCTGAAAGGGTGGCTCAATGGCTGCTGCATTAATGGAGTCTCGTGTCTAAGTGTCATCCCTGAGGATGGGTCACTTACTCTCCATTTGCTTTTTGCAAAGTTCTTCCGGATCTGAGCGCTGACCGACTCATGGATGTTTTTGCTGAGCGCTGTATCACCAGCGATCCTGAAACAAACAGACAAGACAAGTTTTAGGAGACCTTTTGCTCTCCTTGAATACTCTTTCTTCTTGTCCTGGCTGGTCCAAGGTGTGATTGTTCCTGCAGTGATGATGATTTCATTCACACGAGGGCTCAAACTTCCCACCGTTGTCTCTGCTGGCAGCAGTGGTGGAAAATCTGGGGCAATAAAAGCAAGTGTAGATAAGGCTTGTAGGTCTGGCAGCTGCAAAGAGGTACGACCTTATTTTGTTGGTGCACGGCTGCTTTCTATCACCATTACAGCCCTAGATGAAAACATTCTATCTTTTTTTTTTCTCCTTTACATCTAAAGATTTAACATCAGCAGGCTGAGATTACTTTAGCCTCAGCCATGCAGCCGCTTCCAGAGCCACTCCAACCTGTCTGATTTCTGTTTGCACTGGAGATTTTCCTGCCACCCTGCAACATATATAGCCATTTGTCATGATTAATGTAGATTTACAGTAAAGCAGATACATGGACACTCACTAAAGCAGCACAGGCTGCACAAGTAACTTAAGTTGAACAGCACTTAACCTAAAAACTTAACTGATCTTGCATAGTTTCTTGAACGGATAAAGATGCATTCAAATTTCCAGGAAATACAATTATTTCAAGGGAATTTTATTGATTCTTTTAACTCCTCAAGGCATGAGATCTGTTGGAAGAGTAGGCACCATAGTGAACTAATCGATGTTGGGCCATGTGCTGGGGTAATTAGTGCTATCTAACATAGGTGAAGCCAGGAAGCAATGATTGCCTCCTGTGTTGTATATGATGTTTAAAGAAATCAGTTTTTCAGCCACAGTGTAGAAACCCCATGCTCATTACCAATAAAAACTGGAAGAAATTGAAGAATCCATCAGGCCCAGAGCCTCCCTGTCTGGGGGCCTCCAATAAAATAATCAGAGGGTCTGGGGGACTCAGCAGTCATCTAGCCCTTCCCCCCACCCCAGCTCTGTCAAAATAATTTTGACAGATATTTGGCTAACCAGTCCTTCAAGATCTCCAAAAGATGAAGACTCCTCAGGCAACCTATTCCAGTGCCCCACTATCTCCCAGAAGACATGGAAAATAATTTATTCTCTTTGTCTTTGAAGCACCCTTTCACATATTCGAAGACTGTTATCATGTCTTCTCTCCATCTTCTCTTCTCTAGACTAAACAAACCGATTCTTTCACTGTTTCTTCATAACTCATATTTTCTAATCCTCTGACCTAGTGAGCTTCTCTGGACTTTCTCCAACGAATCCACATCTTCCTTAGAGGGCGGTACCTGAAGTCTTCACTGTTTTCCAACTAAGGCAGCAGAATGGCAGCATTGCTTTGTGTTTCTTAAAAAATGAAACTCTGCTTACATACTCCAGCCTGCTCTTTCTATTTATGTGTGCCATGAATTGGAGATATTCCTTTCATTTCACCCAGGTTGTTCCAGGCTGTAACCCTGTTCTTCAAAGGACATGCAGCTTTTTCTACCTTTGTGTCAGTGGCACATCTAAGAAGTGTTCTCTGGGGCCAGTCTCCTCCAAATTGCTCCCTTCCTTCCTGCTGGCAACACTCACCCAAGATGTGAGAGAAATGAGATGAACTACTTGCTCTTGGGAGTAAGGTGAGAGACTAAACCCCAAAACTTCCTCTCCAGAAGGAAATGGGAGACTTGGTTACCTGGGATACGGAGAAGGCCGAGGTACTCAATGACTTTTTTGCATCAGTTTTCACCAGCAAGTGCTCCAGCCACACTGCCCAGGTCACAGAAGGCAAAGGCACAGACTGGGAGAATGAAGAACCACCCGCTGCAGGAGATGATAAGATTTGAGACTGTCTAAGGAACCTGAAGGTGCCCAAGTCCATGGGACCTGATGAGATGCATACGCAGGTCCTGAGGGAACTGGTGGATGAAGCTGCTAAGACACTCTCCATCATATTTGAGAAGTCATGGCAATCCGGTGAAGTTCCCACTGACTGCAGAAGGGGAAACATAACCCCCATTTTTAAAAAGGTAAAAAAAGGAAGACCCAGGGAACTACAGGCTGGTCAGTCTCACCTTTGTGCCTGGCAAGATCATGGAGCAGATGCTCCTGGAAACTATCCTCAGGCACATGGAAAATAAGGAGGTGACTGGTGACAGCCAACATGGCTTCACTAAGGGCAAATTGTACCTGACAAATTTGGTGGCCTTCTACAACAGAATTGCAGCATTGGTAGATAAAGGAAGTGCAACTGATATCACCTACCCGGACTTGTGCAAAGCATTTGACACTGTCCAGCACATCTTTGTCTCTAAATTGGAGAGACATGGATTTGACAGATGGACCACTCGGTGGACAAGGAATTGGCTGGATGGTTGCACTCAAAGAGTTGTGGTCAATGTCCAAGTGGAGACCAGTGATGAATGGTGTTCCTCAGGGTTTGGTACGGGAGCCATTTAACATTTTTGTCAGCAACATGGATAGTGGGATTGAATGCACCCTCAGCAAGTTTATAGATGACACCAAGCTGTGTGGTGNTGCCAGGAGCTAAAGGGGCTACAGGAAAGATGGGGAGGGACTGTTTACAAGGGCATGGAGTGATAGGACAAGGGGAAATGGCCTTAAGCTGAAGAAGGGCAGATTTAGATTAGATATTAGAAAGAAATTGTTCCCTGTGAGGGTGGTGAGGCACTGGCACAGGTTGCCCAGAGAAGCTGTGGAGGCCCCATCCCTGGAAGTGTTCAAGGCCAGGTTGGATGGGGCTTTGGGCAACCTGGTCTAGTGGAGGGTGTCCCTGCCCATGGCAGGGGGGTTGGAACTAGATGGTCTTTAAGGTCCCTTGCAACCCAGGGCATTCTATGATTCTATCTCCCAAGAGTAGAGAGGCACCAATCCCATCCTGTTGCAACTGAACTAATCTATATTGTTATTGAAGAGTACTGGAGCCAGCAGGATTGTGGGCAGGAAGTAACAGGGTTCCCACTCAGAGCAGCCCACCTCCAACTGGGAAGAGCACTTGGCTGACTGCCACTGCCACATAACTTCTAACTCAAGGAAACAGAACTGGTACCATGCGCAAAGCATGGGTCCCAAAGGGCACCTGGCATCCTCTCTTGGGTCCCTATACAGTTTATGGAGAAGGGAGGTGTTTGACTGAGAACTGGAAGATCTTCATCCTCTGAAGAGGATTCCTTTTGATTACCTCTCCCACTGACAGGGTGTTGGTCTGGATTTTCCACTGGGCCCAGGTGGTTGAAAGTCTGGTGAGGCAGCATCTAGGTTAAGCACCGTGTTCACTGTTCAAAACACTGCCAGGTCCAGCACAGACCCTGGTAGATCCCATGCAGTATATGCTCCCAGGTGGATGCAGAGCCCACCTGACCTTGCACCCATCATATAGTGCATTTTCTTTATTTCTCTAGCATGAAATCATCATGTGAAGTAGCTCCTACAGCTTTAACACAGCCACACCTACTTGACCCAAATGACATGGCACCTCCCTGACTGCCTCCATGTCACTTCTATGAAGTTATGACCCAGCAGACTGATAAGACTCTAGTTGTATTGCTTGCCCTGCACAGCTCATTAGCTTAGGTGCACAAGCGTGTGCAGTTTGCACACGCTCCTTGCACCCACTCAGCCTTTTGGTGCAGTCACTCCAAAATGTCACGAGCATTCTGCCCTGTCCAAGGACACCTCCTCGGTGAAGGCAGGTGTCCGCAACATGAGCCAGCTGGTAGCACTGACCATCATGCTACAAATCTGCAAAAGAAAACTAAGCCAAACACTTAGTATGTGGACAGCTACAAGCCAAAGCGTCTGTTCAGTAACTGACCAAAAAGACCGAGCTGCGAAGAGAAAATTTACTTACGCTTGCAAAGAACATTTTTTCCTCCAAAGCTAAGGAAGCATTTTACTTCATGAACAAGTTTGTTAACAAGCTGTGTAAGCACAGATCGTGTTTCCCTCTTGTCAAATTTTATTTTGGAAACACAGGCATACCAAGTTCTTGGGGTATGATACCCTTGCCAGCTCTTCCAGAAGGTCTTTCCTGCCAGCCTCCACAAGGACTTGCAAATGCATATTTGCTATATGAAACTTTTAATCGGGCATGTGGCTCAAATACAGACTATGTATTTTTTGAGTTTAGGGATCATTTTCTGAAATGGTAATGGTTTCAATAAGAAACTGCTGGTTCCAATAGATCGCAAACTGTCTTCTACCACCATTAACTTATGTTAATTATGCAATTCTGGTAATTCTGGAAAAACAGTCTCGGTATTTGGTGTTTCCAAAATAGAGATAATAGTAGTTATTTACTTTACAAAGGGATGAACCCTGCGAAGCCCTCAAACACTACAGCGATGGGCACCATCCTACATCTAAGGTCTCTTCAGCAGCATTAGCACCTTGCAGATGCTAGTTTATAATCAGAGTAAAATAATAGCAGTGCTGGGGCTAATTTAGCACAACGGGATCTGTTCAAACACGTGCTGCTATGCTGAACATTATGGCCCCAAATGCAGCCCTGGCTGCCAAAGCTGGTTAGGGGATCATTCTCCAAGATGCCTCTGAAGAACTATCCTGTTAATGGTGCAACGCTGTAACATGAGGACTCTGCTTTTATACTGTATTTTGCACTTGGAAGATCCTCAAAGTTTTATAAAATACTCATAGTGTTTATAGTACAGTTTTACTTCTAGGAAAACAATAGAAATGTTAACATCCATTTGCTGTTGGTGTTTTGCTGGAGATGTGGTGGTTTAAGGACACGGGTAAGAGAGGTGGAGGTGAGCAGGTGGAAGTCATTATCTTCTGTTAGAGTTTGAAAAAGTGAGATAAGCTTCTGGGCACACAAACTCACCCTGAGATGGGCATCATGAGCATCATCACTTCTATACTGAATGTATTTAATCACAAGCTCTAGTAGCCATGCTAAGAAGATAACACATTAAATTTAATAAAGATACTGGGTTTAGAGTATGTTATAATCACCCTTCCACATTTACTGAAATCTCCAAGTCCACAGGCTATAAAACATCTTGCTTTTCGTTTCAGGACAAAAATATCTTATTATCTTTCTTCCTCCCTCCCTTGCAGAACATACCCTTCTCCTACAGGAATCAGCTCCATCTTCCCTGAGAAACAGCCATTTTCTGTTTCAGAGATGATCAAACTGATCCACATCTAATCAAACCCTGAGCAATAATTTTTGGCTTTGCGTTTAACTTTGAAGTTAACTGTGTCAGCATTGAAGCTTTTTTTACCAACTATACCAGTTGGCCCAGTAAAAGATATTACTTCTACCTACCACACACATATACAAAAAGAAGATTAAACAAATCAGAATAATGCATGATCTGTTATCATGCTGAGCATCACCCAGAACCGAGCAAGGACTGATTAGCCTAACTGAAACCTGGATTTTCTCTCAGGGTCTCAGTTTTGCAGCACCTGAAAGCAGCTACCTACTGACAATGGTTTGGGGAACTTCGTGTTGAAGATGGTCTTACACCCAGTTGTAAATATCTAAGTGTCTCAACACACAGCATTGGATACCAAGGGCCACAATCTGATGACTCTCCATCACAAATACTTCCACTGAAGATAAGAAGGATATTTCTCATGAATAATCATAATAAATCTGGCCCTGCACATGAGAGGAATCTAATCTAATGATCATATATTATTTCAGAGTATCTAATTAGTTTTAGCTCTCTATCTGGGTTCAACGCTATCACAGCAATTTATCCAGCCATAGCACTTCTAAGCTTTGAGAAGAACCTTCAACAAAGACAAACTCGGTGAATTTCCTTTTGGACAGTTCTTTGTTAGCATACTGCAAACAGATGTCTCTCGCATCCTCCCTGCCCACGATGGCAGGCAGAGTCTTTCATCTACCATTATTTTCTGAACCTTCATACTGAAGGCAGCCAACTCAAATGCTGTGCTGGCCAAACAGTGCTTGGAAATACCTTGAGTATGATGACAGGAAACATGGAGTTAGCTGTAACGGATAAAGCTGAAGGATCATAACTCTTCTATACATACACTCACACTCGCATGCATGCATATAAATATACACATGCATGTACTCTATCAGTGATTCTCCAAAATAAATAGAGTGCAGGGATGAACTCGATAAGAGTTTGATTTAATGTTGTAAACATCAGCAGTTCCCTTCAGGGAGCCCTTTTCACACTTCAGGCAACATTGTCTGAGAACTGAGCTCTTTGTAAACCATGTCCTTTCCCTGGGTGGAAATTATTATCTGGCTCGTGCTCTCTGGCACATAATAAACACTCAGGGTCATGGTTACAATTTGCAGAGGCTCAATCCTTGCCAAAGCTTTGTGATCCTTCAGTGTAGGCGGGGATAGACGTCGGCATGTCCCAAGTATCCGGGCTCCCTCCGCACGAGCAGCAAGGAAAGGCGAGGGCCACGCTCGCACCCATGCACACAGGTGTCTAATTTAGGTGCCACAACCTCCTTCTCCCCTATACACTCTATAAAGGGAGGTGATACATGCATTTAATTTAGATGTCCCAAGTTGCCTTCGATGTCATACGGGCTTCAGCACACGGCTCTAAATCCCATTTAAGGTCACTTGAGAAATACGTGACAGAGCAAATAAATTCACGGCATGCCTTCCAATTCCTGTACTAGCTTACTAACTCTTAGACCCTCTCCTCTCCCTCTGAGGTCCTTTTCTTTCCCTCTGACCCGAGCCTGGAGGCTGAATTGGGGGCTGCAGGACCCACCTTGACCTGACAGGGAGCACAGTGTGATTCTGTCGCTGGAAAAAACAGGTCCTTGGGTTTCTGCTGCTCCCCCTCAATCTGCGCAGCCTGAGCGACTGCCCTAAACAGGATGTGGGTTCTGACATGGCAATATATTTAATAAACTTAATTGCTGTCATTAATATGAGCTAGGGAAACGTTTAAATGTATCAAGCTGCAGCAAAATTACCCCACTCTTTTGTTACCTTCATTTTCCACGTCCTTTTTGAAAAGTCACACTGGAACAACTAAGCAGAACATTGCAGCTTTGCAACACACCATAAACAGTGCAAACCTCAGTGAAAGATACGCTATAAAATAAATAACTTTTCCAATGGAAAGCATAAGTCACCTGTATATTAAACTGGAGAAATCCGTATAAATGGACAGATTGTACAGGCTGGGGTGTAATCATTATACCAACAAGTCTTACATATTGTACTGTTTCAGCTACCATACTTCACTGCAATTATTAGCCTCCTTTTCTGCCAACTCCGAGTTTAACATACTGTCCCCCTGCCAAGGCCATTTGATTATAAATAGCAAAACATCACGTAAATGCAGGCATGTGGGGAGCAGATACAGCACAGAAAAGTGGGCCATTGGGAAGAAGTATTTACTTTTTTTAGGGTCTGATCCTGTACAAACATTTAGTCATGTGAATAGCTGGCTGCTCTTGAGCAGTTTCCCGAAATTCAAAGAGATTATTAACCTTAAAAGCACAAATGTAATATCTTGCAGGATCCAGTTCTTGCAAGCCTTGTTTAGAAGTTTTTAATAAAAGCATGGTAATTAAAATAAGAGGTATCTTTTGGAATCAGTTTGTTCTTCACAAATGTTATATATTGAAAGAACAAGATCTCATGGCCAGGTAGCCATCTCATGCACAGTTAACTATTTTTATCTCAATCAGATTATAGAGTATATGTTAAGTATTCATGATTTGATAGATTTCTTCCTAATTTGTGGCTGATCCCAATGATCTGATACTGCAGGAAAAGATTTCACAGAAGGAAGAAAAAGGGAAAGCTGGAAAATGTCACTTCATGGAGCCACCTCATCGTATATAGTAATTCTCTACCATTTGCACAGTGACTTGGGCAGATGTTCTGTGTTCACCTGCGGAGACAAGGAGCCAAACCACGACTCTCACCAAAGTCAGTGTCAGAACTCCCATTAACCTCAGGATCCTGTAATCAGGATTTCACTTCATGCGAACTATAGGGTTCAAATACACTTCTCCAGTTATGTTGCTCTACAGAACCAATCCTGAAGACAAAAAAATACCTTTTATGGGATGCCATTAAGACCTACTCGAAGTGTAAGCACTCTGCAAGAGCATATCATTTATGGGACCACTTCAAGTCTGCGAAGACAACACCATGTAGATCCTATGGAAGGTGATGATGCTAATGGGGATGTATGCTGAAAAATACATGCTCATGAGAAAAGGTGGTATGGGATGTCCCCATTATAAAAGGCATGGTACCCTCTCTCTGTTGGCTGAACACTTGCATCCTTATCTCCAACTGCTGCAACACTGAATGCAATCATGAGAGAGAGAAACTGAAGCTTGGACATGTTGGAAACTTAAATATGCCCAGTCTGAGAGAAGGGCACAGCCGACCGTTGGGAGGAAACACAGAGCTTTCCTCCTCCTCCACCGAAAAGGCCTTCCCCTCCTTCAAAGAGGAGGGGAGGATGCCATTGCTACAGATATAATGGCTAAAATGAGAACAGAAACAGTAAAATCCCATTATTTCCTGGCATAAGCAATCTGGGTGGAAACTGCCTCTTGAACAATGGCTTGGCAAAACGAGATCCTAGCATTAACTCTGAAATAACAGATAATATCCAGGTGAGTGGCTTTGATTACCCAAAAAGGTATTTTAGTAGCATTTATCACTACAAGATCCAAACCCTCAAAAAAAAAAAAAAACAAAAAAAAACCGCTGCACCACTCTCCAGAGAGGTCTGTAACTGCGATATTTATGTTACAGGAAGATTTTCAGAGCAAGGAGGAATGAGATATCGAGTTTTTCTCAAGAGGTGACTGGGCAGGACAGACACGGCTCTGGAGCCATGTCTTTGGAAACCTCCGTGCTTTGCTTTCACTGCATTACTGTCCTGCTCTTTAATCCACTGGTACATAGTGTGTCTATGCTGAGGGGAGGTGGATTTGGGATGTGGGGTGGAAACATGGTGAATACCCTCGGGTGCCTTTTGCATGTCTGACATCTCAAAGGCTGACTCCGAGTCACGCTTTACATGGTTGGGAGCTAGCCCTGCAAATGAACCGTTGCCTTGCAAAGTCAGCCTGGCAGAAGAAGATCCCCCACCACAGAAATGGGGGAAAACTCTTTTGGGGGGTTGTTTTTGAATGGAACATTGGATTCTGTAGAAAATACCCAAAAGTATGGAGCAGCCTGTGAGTTTCCATTGGCCCCTGGCCATGACATGCAAAAGAAAAAAAAAAGAAGAAGAAAAAAAAAAGAAGGAATGAAAACACTTTATATCTTTTTGTTCCTTTCGGAGGGCCCAGAAGCTGTGTGTGTTACAAGTGCCACGTTTCTTTGTTGCACTCCAGCAACCAACACAGATGTAGCGGGCCAAGAGCTGGATGCTTATGTTTTGTGTATCTTGGATGTAAGGCTTTGGAAAATCTGCCTCTCAGTTATACAAATGGTCACCTCATTCTCTGCTGGGAGTTGCATTCCCATTGTTTATTCTGTATTTCTCATATTGACTTTTGTAACTTGTTTAATTTCCTGAGGCTCAGGTCAGTATCATTTAGAAATGGTTTGAGGTTTGTTTCTTTCAGCTCACAAAAGCTGGATTTAATTTCCCAAAGTTCCTTTTCATCACACAGACAATGCAGTTATTGATGGGACATTGGAAAAGGGGCAGTCCCAGGTCTTGACTTCTCCTCATCTCCACTGGTATTGATGCCAGCCACTGATGCAGCTAAAAAACATCTGTAAAATGTTTCTCGTTGTCATTGGCATGGAGGATGAAAAGCAAGAACTTTGCTTTTCTCAATGATTTACATTGCCTTCTGCATCCCAAACCTTTCCTAAGCCCTTTTTGTTGTAAAGGCTGAGCCTCAATCTTATCTTCAGCCTAATTCACAATCACAGTGATTGACAAAATGCAGCCAGATATCGGTACATCATTCCCACTATGAAGAAATCAGTGCTATTTCACTGTATTTCTACAACTTCTGTAGTCATAACTTACTGAACGCCTTCATGAGTGCCAAATTGTTAATTAACGACAGGATAATTCATCAGCCTGTGTACTGGTAAAACTTTACCAGTAAGTAAGCCAGAATGGTAAAAATCTTTGAAAGGATTTACTTTCCATCTTTCCAGGACTGAAAGCAGCAATGAGATGAGACAAACCAGTGAGTGTCAGAGAGAGGAGCATAAATGCCTTGAAGGCAAACTGAAGTATTTGTTCTAGAGCTACAGCCATTAGGTTTTATTCTGCTTTGAAATGTAACATAATTTTAATCTGTGCACGAAGTTCTGTCCATTCAGAACTAGAAAGGTCAAGGAGCGTGTCCAAAACCCACATCTGCTGAGGAAGCAGAGGTGACCAGAGCCCCACTGATAAAGGTCCCCAGCCTCAGAGGGATGCAGACTCCATCCTCTGAATATTGTCTCCAACTCCCAGCAGAAAGCAGTGCTACCTTAAAAATCACTGACGACTTCCATGTCAGTGCTCTTCTTACCATGCGTTTTATACTCAACTACACTACTGGAGGCTGATCCCTGGGCTCAAACTGCATCACCAGGATGCTTTTATGATCCATTGAGCTAGTTGTGACATCGGCCTAGTTGCTTTTTTGAGGGGCTGTGGAAGCTCAGGCAAAACTTCTGTTCCCCTGCAAATGCACAGTTTAATGCTCTTATCCAGGCAGTGATCCAGAAACTACAAAAGGAAATTTTATTTGTGGTAATTATGATAGCAAAAAAACACAGTCTAGGGCATACCAGGGGTAAAAATATCATGCCGTTGACCCCTTTCTGTTGCAGCTATTATAACAACAAAAATAATATCTTGCTTAATCTATAATGATCCCTGCCCTAAAAGACTTACATCCAGAGCCCGTTTATGGGTGCAGCTGGTAGTGTGGGGTGATGATGCTTGGTCACTGAGGGTTGGTCAAAAGTACATGAGCCACTTTTGTTTCAGCTACATAATTTTTGGGTAATGTTGGTGAAGTAATCCATGTGCAAAGATATAATCTAATTTAAAGTACTTAACAGAGGTCTAAATTATTAATACAGACAGATCAGGTACTTTTCTGTAGTCACTGCAGAGAGATAGCATTGCCATCACCAACTCAGACTCAAATGATCCCTCTCTAGGGCTTCCTATCTCTTCCATTCAACAAGAGAGGACAAACAGCATGTGAAACCAGGTCTTCACTGCAAGTAGGACATGGACTGTGAAGCACAGATGAGGGCTTCCTACTTCATAGGATGCTCTTGAGTGCTCTGATATTACTTTGGCAAAGATCTCATGAGCAAGTTGATAGCCAGTTTTCTGCACACCTGCAGAATTTGACCTTTTGTCCCAAAATATGATTTCCGGGTTCAATCATTTTGGCATATCCCACTGCTGCACTACGTACATAATTCAGCATTTCACTGACTCCTTATATAGATAGTGAACAGGTTCGTGCATGAGATTAAAGTCTATCATGGTTTTCCAGGAAAATCTGGAGGACAAAGGCAGAGGTTGTAAGAACAAGAGCAGAGAGTTACTTTGTAGAGGTTAGTATAGTATACTATCTCTATAGTATAGGTGATAGAAAAACCACTTCCACGATGTGGAAGAGCATGTAGAACAATGCTCCCTGTCCTGAGAGTTTCACACAGCAGTGACTGTTGCTTACCAAGGGTGCCGCGCTGCTTGCTCACAGGTGTATCTTTTATTAGGATCCTTCTCCATCAAATTCCGAATGAAGTCTTTAGCTGTAAAAAAAAAAAAAAACCAAACAAAAAATGACACAATAATTTAAAGCAATTAGGATTGATGCCCAGTTCAGCTGCAGGATGATCAGCCAACAGCCACTGACCAGGCTACCAAGTGCCATCTGACCACAGCACCAGAAATTGCCCTGGGTCATTTGTCATTTATTAGTATAGATATGAGCTAAGTGACTTACGACCACCTAAGTGACTCAGGACCAAATCCAAGCTACTTCGTATGGCAGATAAAAGCTGAAGGCATCTGATCCTGCAGGTGTATTTAGGAGTGGGATGGATAATTCAGAGTCAGCAGAGAACAAGCCTGCCAGCTCCTGGCTTCCTGGTCACCTAAGTGCCCCTGACCACCTTAGTGGTCTGAAAATGGCCACATCTGCTGGAGATGCTGGTAAACTGAGTGGGGAAGGCAAGGAGGAGGTCAGATGCCACAGTGAGAGGAGCTTCTCCTTGCTGGCTCCAAGCAATTGCACACACGGGCAGCTGTGAGGACGTGTTGCATATTTAAAAACAACTTAGCGAGGAAAATGGACTCCCCTGGGCATGAGGTAGTGTGTTTTTAATCAATACTATAATGGAAGGAAGGGAGGTCACAGCATGGCGTGCATCCAGCAGTTTCAGAAGAGAGTAGCTGAAGGAGCCATAGCAAAGCCAAATATGGCAGGAAAATCCTTGATTTAGGTGATGTACTTCCTCCTCCCCCAAAGGGATCTGCCAGGAGACCTTCATATTTTCTCAGAAAACCCTTACAGGCTTAAAAAAACTTCTCATCACATGTATTTTTAAGCAATCCATCACAATCATATCTGGACCACAGATGTAAGCAGCATGAAATGTTGTTCTATGCAGAGATAACAGGATATATAATAATCTTTAAAATAAAACACTTCTTTTTATATCTCCCCTGCCTTAATCAGTAGTACTAATCAATCAAAAAAATGGGATATTTCTAGGGATATTTTTGTCTGATAAAATGTTCCTAGACTTCATTTCTTCTCCTGCATGAAATGGCAGACATTCCCCCAGGTTGGACACCGAGCTTGCGTGTCAGTGGCACACGCAGGGTGCGATGCTGAACTGCCTGTCACCTACGGACGCTGACGCTGGCAGACCACACACCGTGCTGGATCCAGAAGCCTTTAGGCACGTTTGCCTGTAACAAGGCAGTATATCTGCCTCTCTGCCAGATTGACTAAAGTTATGGATTAAATGGTTTCTGCACTGGTGGGGAGGGGAGGGAACTGGGCGAGCATCTGGGCGGCTATCTGGATCTGACCATGTGAACAGTACTCCCAGTTTCTGAATCTGCTTAACTGCCTCATTTGGAAGCCATTAATTTCCTGGGTTATTTGCTGTATACGCTGCAGACTCACTCTGGACCTGCAGTGCAGTTTCAGGAACAGAGCCAAACTGGTTTGCCATCTTATTACTAATGACACATAAACCACATGCATTTTATTTGCATATGATGGAGAAATTAAACTGCTTTGTCTTCTTGGGACAGTCTTCTGCCATCTTCACTTTCTGTTCCAGCTAGGTTTTAGTGCTTTGCGGGTAACTGGACAAAATGGTACTTAATTTGCTCTCCTGCAGAAACAAACTCCTGTAACTATTTGAGCTGAAAGAAATGCACATTCCCAGTGGTTTTCAGTTACAAGGAGCTCTGCACCTGACAGAGTGCATTCTTATCCCCAGAGGAGGAGATCTGCAATAGGCAGGCATGCGTGCATGGTTGTTGCAATTAAATGAGCAGTAGCTTCTTACCAGACTCGGAGATGTCATCCCAATATGGAGAGTCAAACTCATACTCCGCCTTAAGGATCTGCTCAAAGAGTTTGGAGTCATTTTCATCATAGAAAGGGGGATACCCGCAGAGCCTAATGGAGAACAAGAAAAGAGGCACGTGACCCTTGGACTTGTCTCTGTCAAGAAGAGGGAGGGAGAAGAAGGAAAATGTCTTGTTTAAGACTTGTCCTATAAAGTTTTCTAGCAGGCAAGCACTACCATGAGAGAAGCTTTTTCATGGACCTGTTAACCCACTTCTGAAGATCGGCACCGTTCTGGACAAAGAGGAATTCTGCATGGAAACCCAGTGCAGCTGATCCTACACTGACTCACACAGATATCCCGGCCTTCCTCTGCATGCTTTTGGGTGTTTAGCCAGAGGAATAGTTTTCTTACACAGCCACGAGCTTTTCCATCCTATCCTATACATGTGGTAGGTGGGCTACACTCTACATCCACAGAGCACCAGTCCCCCTCATCCCTCAGCACAACCATTCCACATCCAAGAGTCTTCTCCATACCAGCTTCACTGCTGTTGTTGTCCTTCTGGCTCGTTCTCACCCAACACCTTACACAAGCCACTTTTACACCAGCTTTAGTCTCTCCTAGGCAGCGGAGGGGCACTGCAGTGGCTCTGCAGACATATGGGCACAGCACAGCTCTGGGAACTGGAGACACGCAAGAGGTGACAACACTTACTCAGCCGCCTGCATGGCATCAGGATGGGCTTTGAGCACAGTCTGTGGTCTCTATACTGTGCAAGAGACCGTAGCTGTATAGGAAGGCTTCTTGTACATCTGGAGAGCCACTGGCCACCTGCATGGACCTCTTCTCTAGTGCAACAGGGATGAAAAGCTGGTGCAAAGCAGGACAAGGAGCCTCACAAAGCTATCAGGCAGAGGGCAGGATGCATCTGTGGGTTGTGCCATGCTGTGTCCCCAGGCACAATGAAGAGGTTGCCTGGGAGTCACTCCACCTCTGCAGCAGAACCTGCACAGGCTGCACGTGGACCTGCCGCAGCTGTGGAAACACACGGAGCCTCTCCCTTTCTCACTTCTGCAAGTGATTTTGCTGCCCACATCAAATTGCCTACCTTGCCTAAGGCTAACAACAGTCCTGTCCTGGTTTTCAGTATTTATAATCAGACTTCCCAGAAAACGTAGCCCCAGGACAGCAGGACATTGCACATTATTTGCCTAGTTTGAGCTAAAACAGGCAGGATGCACCCTCCCAGTGCTGCAGTCACTCCACAGAGGCAGGGCTCCTCCACCCCTGAAGAGGTGGGAAAATCATATTCAGCACTGCGTTAAGCCAATGCAGTCATAAAACTCATGTGTCAGAGATCCCTCATGTCCAGCCGATGCTGCATGCAGTAGTCTGCATCTCTCCGTGCAGACATGCCAGCAAAGATATCCCCTCTTCAGGTTTTAATGCCAATGTTGCAAAGTGCCAGATTTACCTCTGAGTCCAAGGTTTTAGCAAACCCATCCTGCTCACAGTTAAACAGGCCTTTCTGCCTCTATTGTCTCTTATAGAGATGATGTATTTTTTTCTCTTATCTCTAGTCTACGGTGAAAATTATTCTTTCATGTACTTTGCCAATATTGAAATGATCTTTTTCCTACAGTTTTCTTAAACCTTGAGTCAATCAACCTCAATAAAGCATTTAATTGGAGAGAGTCAGCCATTATAAACAGACGGAAGATCTAGCTGAAACACTACACTGTAGCAACAACAGAGCAAGGAGGGGGAACTGGAAGAAATGAAATACTCATGTTATTTATAACCCAAAGCCAGTCGGCTGCCCTGGAGGTTATTTGAACCAACTCAACACTTGCGGGTGAAAGGAGCAATGTTTTGTTGGCTCTGAAGAGCCAGTGTGCTTGATAAATAATTGAAATGCTGAGTGAGATGTTGATCTGCGTCAGATCCATATTGACCTGGAAGAACTCTACTGAAATTTGCAGCATTATAATGAATCCATTGTGGTTCAACTGAATCAGAAATCTCTCTTTATCCTGCAAAGCAGATGAGCCAGTCCTCATTTGTGTCCCACTGGATGATTGCCATTACCAAAAGCGAGTAAGATAACCTCATGCCAGACAAGCATTTATATTCAGAGCAGGACTGCATACCTACTTAATGGGCACACGCTTGTGTATGGGGCTCCATGCAGCAACTCCTACACGAAAGCCAGTGGTGGAAGTGACGTATGAGAAGAGCCATTAAAAATGATGCATTTAAGCAAACATCAAAAAGCAGCTATACACCTGGATAATGAAGGAAAAACATCTGGTAACCTAATGCAGAAGCCAGATCCACAACCAGGATCCTACTCCACAAGTATCTATGAAGAACATATATATAACTTGCTTTAACGTAATAAATATCAATGCTTGCATCCCACAGCTTGTGGGGGGATGCACACAAACTGATTTTCACCTTCCTCCTCTTTTGTCACAACCCTCAAGATTTTGGGTGCTTTACTGAGGGCTTTGGAAATGCTGGAGTTGACAGCACCAGTACTGCAACTGTTAGGATGGCCATGGGGGTAGAGATGCCCGGGCTGGAGAAGAACTACCCTCCAAAGGAGCTCAGAATCATCACTCTGTCCCTCTTCCCTGGGGCAGACATTGGGTCCATATAAGAAGCCTGACAGCCCTTCATTAATTTCTTGTCTTCCTCAGCACTTTCCTTAAACAAAACCAAACTCTGATAAAGCATTTTTAGGCGAGCAGACAGTGCTGTGCATGCCGAGGCAGTGGCGGGTTGCTCCAGAGAGAGAAATAACTCTTAAAATGTGCGCTGTGCTAATTACCTTGGCAAAGGTACAAGAGCACAAGTTAGGGCTGCTGTGATTTATACACGCTCGTGGCAGCAAGAAGTAGGAGCAAACTTCTGAGCAGCACAGAGCTGGAGGGCTATAACCCCTGCAAGGGGGGGAGCAGAGAGACCCCAGCAAGAGCCCCAGCACCTCCAGAACCTTTCGGTCCCTTTCCTACACTCATTCAGCTCTTCTCCTGCTCCTCTGCATGGCTTGAGTATCTACATTTCTGGGGTATCTACCTCTGTGTCAAGGAGGTCACCACAGACCATCATAGCGGTGCATGGTGGAAGGTCGGATGTATGAAGAGTCAGCATCATGCAGGAGGATGCCAGGGCTGCTGGAAGCTGGGCACAGGGCAGAAAACAGACTCTTGGCACTGTTTTTCTCTTGCTGGTGAGAGCTTGAGAGGTGTTAGTCACTATTACAGGTTGTGGGCAGGTTGTGGACAGCCCCCCTGAGAGTGGGCTGAGTGTAGGGCAAGGGATGGTCCTGGCTCAGCCAGGGATGGGGATGAACCTCCTGCATAGGGGGACCAAGGATGTTCCTCCAGGAGGTAGATCATTGAGGACCTATAGCAGAAAGCATGTGAGATGGGAGCAAGGTCCTTAGCACAGAGGAGGTGGCACGTGGGAGGGGAACACCAGGGCACCCTGGCACAGATCCTTCCTGTGGGAGCCAACATAATGACTGTCTTGCTGTCCTGTCCCTTCCGTTTAGGAAGACACAGAAGTTTTAACATTACTTTAACATTTTAACATTACTGGCTTTGCAGTAAGGGATGGGAAAGCCGCAGTAAATTAGCCTATCATGCAATTTATGGTTGGAGGAAATCTTGCTGGACTTCCAGCAACTGGGCCACCTTCCAAAGTCCATAATAGGTTTTTATTTAATTCTTACAGAATCAAAATCCCAGCGACTTCATTTCCATCTGCTTGGACATTTCTGTGTGAAAAAAATGACCTCACTATCAGAGGTTCTGCTGCTTTTCTTTAGATATGCAGAAATACAAAAATAACCCCTCTGTCTTCAGTGTGAAAAAATCCTGCATTGTCCTGGGGGAGCTTCAGGCAGCTATTAGTTGTCATCATTTTCTCACAGTTTTGCCAAATAAAAGCTTTTCAGAATTATTTAGAAACCTTATCACATCAGCAGCACATTTTCCCTTAACCTCCTACTCCCAGTCTTGCCTTAAAAAGAACGGGACGCAGATAAGAAAAACACAGGTGGATGTACAAAAGAAAGATATTGCCAGAAGTCGTTTCTAGAAGCCATCAGGAGAGCACAAGAGGAATACCAGGAACATCTTCTCCTCACCAAGCAGAGAACGCAAACCCTTGCAAGCTCTTGTTACATATCAGGGGTGATACTAAAGGCTCAATAACCCATTCATATGGTCACTGTACAGCCTGCAACACAAGAGGCACCAGGGTTCATTTTGCAAACAATTTCATAGTGAGATTAGAGCAAAGAATTCAGTGAGCGCTCAAAGACCTGAGATGTATAGTGTGGGAAGTCATCCAAGCGCTATTTATAGGGATGAACACATGTATTTCTTCTTACTTTGGGAACAGACCCTCATACTGGCTGACACTGGTGCCCTCATGAAACTACAGACATATTAGCATGGGGAATAAAAACGAAATTAAAAAGCAAGCAATGAGAGGCAATCATTTGGGGTTGTTTTCCCAGAGTTTAACTGTGCTATCCTGAGCAATCCAACATGCCCGTGTACATTTTGCTGCCACTAACTCTCCTTCCAGTACCGAACAACCAAGTTATTCCTCATTTTCTTGCTTAGGCTTGTGTGTGATGCCGAGCAGGCAAGATGACTGACCAGCTTTTCCCAACACATGACTTCAGGATGATGGTGGAAATTTTTTCTGGCATAACATAATTTGTACTGTCCCTTGTTAATCCTTTCATACAAACATCATTGATGATTTCATGCACATCTACTTGAAAATCAAAACAACTCAGCAGCAAAGCACAGGAAAGTATGACCCAAGATTTTTCTCCAGATACTCGTTGTTTATAAATAACAATAACAAACCAGTAATTCTCTTGTCCTACCAGTGAACAGAATCAGATTCAGCCTAGTGCAGAAGAGACAGGAGGTGTTGAGTATGAATAACCGGGGTTGAGGCAGAGCACTCTGCGGCCCCAGGTGCTTTTGCAGCTTTGGAACATGATCTTCTATTTTTTGCGTATGTTAACTTAATCTTCATTACATCAGGTATGCATGCGATCAGTATTTTAGCTCCCTAAGCTTTTGTAACCCCTCATGTGACCCAGACAGTTCCAAAATCCAGCTGCGGGGAATCCAGTGAAGTCTCTTGTTATTCTTATGTTTTATATTTTTAAGATGAACACATTATCAAAACTACCTTGTGACAAGTAGAAAGCCAAGCTCAACAGTGAGGCTGTTTTAAATTGAGAAATATTGCAACTGGAATAACAGGAAATTTCAGGCTGCTAAAATTAGTTCATGTGAATAATGACTTCTCATGCAAAACAGATTTTGATAAAAACTCTGCTGGTGCAGCCTCTGCAATCTGGCTGTCATTAACAAGAAGCATTAGAGACTGGCACCGAAACAAAGGTATTCTTTCCTAAGACATCCTTCACCTTGCATATCACAGAAACAAATATTTGTCTAGAGCGTTGGTGCCCCAGAAACAGTTTGTTCTTCCAGTGTCATAAACTGGAGGCTCTCATGTGACCAGGTCTCATGAGCTGGTGTCTGGAGGCACTCAATCCACTTGCCATAATAACAGCTCAAAGCATCTTTAATTTATGCCTGGCTCCTGTGTTGGATTCCCCTGGGTTTCCATCCTCTTAAATGACAACAGCCTGTTCAGAGTGGCTGTGAGGATTCGCGGGAGAGGTGGAGAGGTGATGCAGGACGATGTGCTTGGATTGCCCTATGCATAAATATGTCTCCAACCGGTTTGGGCATGCGCAAGTAGCTTCACAACTGTGCTGACTGTAGAGAAGGAAATGTCATATTCAGATAGGTGTGGTGATACACTGGAATTCATAACTCCTGCTCAGGGCAGGATTAACTACCAGCACTGCACCAGGCTGGCTATGCTGCCGGTGCTTGCGGCATCTCAGCACCATGTTGTGCTGTGCAGGGCGAGCACGCTGGCTCCGCTCCCTCCAGTGGTGTGACACTGCTGAGACAGCAAACCTAGATGTTAAACCTGTGCCCATCACTGGTGGTATCAGACACCCCAGTAGGGCTACTTCCTACCAGCTTAGGGAAGGAACTCTCTTCCTCTCTGTCTTTACTGTACCCCTGACATCCACTTTCTTATGAGGCCATGTCTGCGGTTTCTGGCTATTCCTGGAAGCAAGGATGAGATCCAGCTCAAGATTAGGACACGTAAGATGTGAGCTGTGTTTCTAAGCTCCCATTGCAGTCGGTAGAGGTGGAGTCAACGGAGACTGGAGAGTGATGCAAATGTACCATAAAGCAAATGAAACCATACTGTGAAGGCAGAGGGCTGAGTACGGAGCAGGGTGAGATCCAGTAGCCTCAGCATGGGCATCTGGTGCTATTTGACACGGTCCACGGTCTCCCACTTGGCCACCATCTGCCACTCCAGAAGGAAGGTCTCCGCAGTGCGTTACACTTGCCAATTGCCCAGCGTGGCACTAAAGGCGTAAGTTTAGGCAACTGAACGGCACACCCCAGTGAAATGACTGCTTACATCGACCCAGGCTGGGTTAAGGTGCCCACACGTAGAGCCCAGTGCCACTGGAGAAGCTGCTGAGTGCACAGGACCCTGTCCCCAGCTGGCAGGTACACCATGGAGCTACAAGGGGCTGGACCATCCTGCAGTCACAGCTTGAGACCAGGCAGGACACTGTATGTGACTAAACCAGCCCTGAGCACCTCCGTGAGGGTAACCAACGTGAGCCCTGGAGTGCTGCTGGCTGTAACAGGAGCTGAAGGATATAGCTCACATGCAGAAATATTCAAGGAGGTGGTTCGATCTCAGACCCTGTCCCACCCAAGCAGCAGCTGTCTGGCAAACACATTACCATGCTCCTTCTATGGCAACACATTATTGCCGTTCATTTTGACCATACATAACACAAATCAGGTCCTTATTACATGAAGCACAGAAACCCTGAAAAGGTTTCCTTGTCCTGCAAACATGAATTCACATGAATTCAAGGGACTCATTCTTACTAAACTGATTTAAGCCTTCAGGGTTGGGAATTCCCCGTACAGCAAATGGGCAATTTAGATTTGGGGAGTGTGTATGCCTTTCTTGACAAGCCCAGCACATGCTGATTTGGAAAACAGCAGGAAACAACTGAGCTGAACCTTGCAGAAAGAGCAACCTTGCTTAGGAAGGGAGAAGGCTTATGGATGACATTGAAACTTTCCACCTATCGAAGATGTGCTCATTAACTGGGTGGTGGAGGACACATTGTTTAGCACTGCCTCATCCATTTTCCTCAGCAAGATACATAAAAGCAACAAGTGAAATAACAACTCTGCCAGCAAAAAAGACCTTTGGTGCATGAGCCATGGTTGAATGCCACTGAAAACTTGGAGGAAAGTGGAGCCAAGTTTATCTCCAGGCAATCAGGGTGAAACAGTTCACCCCTCCAGTGAGCTGTCAGATGGACATATATTTTCATCTGTCAATAAATTGAACCTGGGCAGCAGTTGAGCCTGGAAGTGTACTACTGTCTTGAACCTGCAGCCTCCTTCCTCCCACTCTCTGAAGCTGGTACTCAGCAAAGCACTACGAAAGCAACAGAAAAGACTCTACCAAATTGTCCTGCCATGGCTGGCAAGGACTAAAAATGTCAAAAAAAACCAATCCCTAGGCCTTCCATGTTCAAGTGTGCTTGTGGAAGATGACAAGTTTGGGTCAGCACACACCATCCTCATCTAAAAGAGCACTAGGGAATGATGTGTGAAGCAGTCTCTGAGGTATTGTGGCATGTCTGCTGTCTTCCTCACTGCTGTAGCATGTCCCGCTGGGCTTTGCCACTAAGTCAGAATCAGCAATGTTGATTTTTGCTTTGTTATGCAAGTTTTTTGCATCCTGCTGTTGATGGTTGCTCCAAGATAAATCCATCCCCCTGCAAAGTTTTGTACTCAACAAGTTTTCTAATAGTCATGTTGATTGGCAAAACCAGTCATAAAGCTGGGGTTTAAATAAATAAACATATATGCAAATAAATATACTATCTTAATATAAAAAAGTTATTTTGAATAGCATATAGTTTATGCTCAAGACTAAATGAAAATGTAAAGAATGAACATTTGCACAGAGTGGATAATAAAGCAGTGAGGTTTGTCATGGAAAAAATAGTTCTACTACACCATCAAAAAGTGATTCATGTTGACAAGCCATGAATTGTTTTCATAAGGAGAAAGGGAACAAAGTAGGAATGCTTTAATGCTGTGCCTCATTGGAGCGGCTTTTTCCTTCAGTCTTGTATAACTGTGACAGCTGTGTAAAAGGGAAAAATAAAAAAAAGGGAAAGCACTGGTAATGCTGGCATGAAAAGACATTTGTTTCTGCAGCAGTCAACAGCTACACAGCAGCTCTATGCTCTCTTGCACAAAAGGAACAGGCTTGTTGTGCTCTATGTGGCCACACTGAGTCAACCCATGGTGACAGCCTGACCTCCCCTCAAAGACCTGCATGAATAGCTCCTGCTTCAAAATCTGCTACACTGCGCAGATGCAACCAATGCAATTGTTATCTGAATGGCATACATGGACTCATGCACCCAAGCCCTGAGCACAGACCATCCCATCAAGACAGGCCCCTAAGATGGAGGGAATCTTCCTACAGTTTCACAGACCACAAGTTTTGCATTTCCTTCTCAAGCCAAATATTAGAAGTGATTTCATATACTCATGCACACAGAGCTGTATTCAGGTGATGGTGCTCAGAAATGTTACAGATACCCTTCTCTGGACAGCTCCAATGACCCCTGGTACTATGGCATCCCTGTGACCACAGTGGCCAGGACACCTCTCCAATCCTTCCCAAGTGCTGTCGCTAGGACAGGAGGTGGCTTACCTACTTCCATGGCTCAAGCACTGAAGGTGGACCCACATCTAGAGTACTGGCTGCCCCATTTCATTGAGACAAGTCTGGACATAAGGGAAAACCTTTTCCCCATGAGGACAGTTAAGCAGTGGAACTCATCGCCCACAGACCTTGCACAGTCTCTGTCTTCAGAGAATTTCAAGACCCAGCTGGATAGCCCTGGGCAACCTAGTCTGACCTCAAGGACCTTCCTGAGGTGCCCTCCAATCTATATTTTCCTATTAAGCCTTCAGGAAGAAGAGTGGCAGGTCCTGAATGAGGACAGGCACTAAATCTCCTAAACATATTAGTTCTGAGACCTATCCACCACTTTGGAAAATGCACACAAGTCCTGACTTTGTAGCTTTCTCAAGAAACCAATTCCCACTCCTTTGAGCAGCAACTAGCCCCATTAGAGGAGCAAATCTCAGCCATGAATGCAGAGGCTTAATGGCTTGATGGAAGAGTGACAGAACTGATAGGGCAGAAATCAGCTCACCCTCTCCTTTGGGAGACCTGATGGTTGGATGTGTTAAGGAAAACAATCTCTCATTTTCAGTAAAACTCTCAATACTTTGTACTATGTTCTAATGAGAATAATTCACTGCAGTACATGAAAAGCTCTTCCCCCCTTATAGAATCATAGAATGGTTTGGGGTGGAAGGGACCTTTAAGATCATCTAGTTTCCTCTCTGCCCTCCCCAGGGAGCAAAAAGCCACTATGGGCACGCCATGAGAGAGGTGGCCCTTCAGGATACACCTGTAGGCATGATGCTGTGCTCTGTGGACATGGCCAGACTTGTTTCTTGTCAAAGCTAACCTGAGCAGGGGAGGGAATAACTTCACTAATGT
This sequence comes from Aramus guarauna, assembly GCA_013400195.1. NCBI lineage: Eukaryota > Metazoa > Chordata > Aves > Gruiformes > Aramidae > Aramus > Aramus guarauna. The sequence goes on from VXBL01008794.1 coordinate 715,073, forward strand.
CACAACCTGGACAAGCCCGTACTATCCAACACAGTGTAGTTCAGGCGGGAGCAAGGGTTTTTGCTTTCGAAGGGTCCTGGTTCATTTCCTACCATGTCCGCTCAAATTTCAGCCTTTATGTAACTGGGAGGTGTCCAGGGTTCATGTTATCCTGGGTCACAAGTATCAGAGATGAACTTTCTTGGACCAGACGAAGTGGGTAGCTACATCAAGGGAGAGCATGTTGCAGGTCCCAAACACGTGACTAAAAACCCAACACATACTCACAGGATGTATGCGATGACCCCGATGGACCAGCAGTCCACGGCTTTGCTGTAGGGTTTCTGGGCCAGCACTTCAGGAGCTGAAAATGAAAAGCCAAACAAGCACATGTTGTAAGACCAAACATTTAAATGTGGGCAAGAGGTAGGACCATGAAACTTGAAGCTCCCTGTGACCTTGTGTTGCCTCCATACACAGCCCTTGTATTTGCAAATACCCTGATGTTTTCGAAGCTCATATTCTCACAAAGAAGGATGACTCCTAAAGCAGAGCAAATTCCCTATTTTCTGACTCCAAGGACAGAACACAAAACCAAGCACAGAAAAATGTATGAGAGGCAGAGGACCATCACCTCCCTGTCAGAGGTACTTTAGGAGACTTGAAGGAAAATGAGGCCGAGCTTTGCCCTGGTGCTAAGATGCACATTCACCCTGACAGCCTTGCAGATTTGCTGCACTGCGCTGCCAACCCGGGGACTTCAAGAGGCAATTCAGAAAGTGCAGCGTGTCAGGGAGGCGATAAGCCACATCTGCGGGAGAGGAAGGAGAGCCGTCACCATACCTCCAACAACTGCCTGCTGAATCCCGCTGGATGTCAGAGTCAGAGGCACTCATTTGCCCTTCTGCCTCTGGGAACACAGACACCTCAGAGGGAGAAACGAAAAGCAGCAGGAATTGGACATGGGCACAAAGGAACTGAACCTTCTGCCTCTATAGCTTTCAGCCACCATAGTCTGAATTTTGCTAGAAGTGAGAGCCTGAGCATTTATTGAAACTTTTGTGAGTCTGCTTTCCTTTCTTACACCAGCGAGAGTTAAAAAGGTGCATTTTTTGTTTGAGAGCCTGGAGTATTATGTTTTCCCTGTTGGGACCTTTCAGTATGAATGCTTAAATCTAAATTTTAAACCCCTGGGACTCTAATCTTTTTAATGTAAAGAAGCTTTTGCTTTTTTCAAAGCAAAATGTCCACAATAATGCAAGAAATCACTGTTTGTGGCATTCCTAAAGCAGACTTGCCACACTGTATTTCCTCTGAGTACTTTGGAGTTCAAATGGTGCAAAAAAATAATGAAGGGGCAAATCCTAGCAAAATATTTCTTTGCTGTTACACCTTTCTCACCTTTCTCTGCTAGGAGTCTTACCAACAGCAAACCAGTTAGTTACTTGAAGAATAGTGAAAAAAAAAAAAGTGAAACACATAGGTATATTAAAACTTGAGTCTCACATTTCGTTGCTACATATGCTCGTAAGGACTCTTGAGTTATCTTCTTAAGCTAGACAAGTCAACAAAACTAAGGTCAAAACTGTCAGCAAGGGAGGGAACAGGAAACAATAATGAGAAACAGAAAAGACTTTCTGGTGCTTGGTCATGGGAGCTTATAGAAGAGACTGAAAGGAAGACAGTGCACGAGGCAGATGAGGGCATCCAGGTTGCATTTTCACAAGCAGCAGAATGATGGAAAGGGTCAAGTCATACTGGGGACATATTGTAAAAAGGAAGAAAATCCAGGGGAATGTGGGTAAAAGTATAGCTGGCAGCCAGATTATGAAGACTCTTGAAGGTTGGGATATGCCTCAATCTGCAGTACAGGGTAAATGTTACCCCAGTCTTATACATGCAAACTGGGAGCACTGCGTGTATAAGAAATTAAAACAACAGTTTTGTTCATATATTGTTATTCCTAAAATGCTGTTGTAATGTGTGAATACTCCAACACCTATCCACTATGTGCCAAAGGAGGTTTCTTTCCTCCACACCTATCACAAATTGCTCCTAACCTGGCCCTAGGTGCTCGGCAGAAACCTGCACCCCAATTCTCGAGAAGCCCCTGACTCCTTCCAGGTCATGGGCACATTGCTGTAGTCTATCAAGATAAAGGATAAAATGTTCTTACACAATAGGGGACAGAGCTGTGGAAATAGAAAAGGCACCTAGCTGGCACCCAAAACATAACTCTTTCCCAACAGCTGGGTCAGAGTCTGTGTGTCAGGTTGGTGCTAGTCAGAGAAGAACTTAGGATGAAAGAATAAATCATTGGAGAGCCGTTCTATCTGGCCTGCCACTGCCTCCCAGATAACCTGGCAAGCTGGTGGTCTGGCGAATTTACATTTCTTTTGTATAAAACAGCTGTACCTCAAAGCTGCTCAAGACATCCTTCCCAGACAACCCTTGTGTCCCTTATCCTGGCTCTTTCTTACCCAATTCATCAAGTCTTGCCTCCAAGTTTTCCTCTAAAAAGAATATTTTTTCAAAATGTGTATGAAATAGGATTTGTGAGACTCCATTTCCTTTTTTGACCCACCCCTTATGACTAAATTTTGTGACAAAATTATGCTGAAGAAGGGAGTTCATTTTCCCCTGTCCTTAGGTGATTAGATGTCTTCCAACTCTCCAGTCCTTCCAAATTCCCAATATTTTATTCACATATGTCTTCTACCTTTGATTGTCTGCCCCTGTTTGCATAATTTTCAGGGCTGGTAAACATTATACATTTTATATCCCCCAAAGAAAATATTATGCAAATGGCTGCTGAACACCAAGGATTCTAGCAAGCTGCTGACATTATACAGATATGCCACATTAACATAACAGAAAAATCTGAGATGAGGGGATGTGAACTATATAAAGATTCTCCCTCTTAAAATGTAAAAGCTGTGCTGGGGTATTTCTCTCTGTTTTAAAGGAGTGAAGAGCACTGATAACAGATGTGGATGGTGGCTGTGAAGCAGGTAAGACCACCACAGGATCAAGCCCAAAACAAACATGCAGCTATTACCTCCCCTTTGGTAAACTTTAATGAAGAAAGGCAGGAGGTTTAAATAATTATTTTAAGGCCAAATGGCTGCTTTTGATTTTTGTTCCAAAGAGCAGACATGCAACAGGAACAGGAGAACATAGCTAAGCATCATCTGTCTCTGATGCACAGAAGACAGAAATATTGAATGGGTTGAAAAACAAGTCAGAGGAGCTCAGAAATGACAGTAGATCAGTGCCAAGAGGCGAAAGCAGGAGACACAATGAAAAAAATCCAAGATCTGATGGCATTAAAGGATCAACACAGATGACTAAGGAGACAAAACAGCAATAAGGAGAACAGGAAAGTCAAAGCTCCCATTTGTGGTGCTGGGGAAATGCCAGCTGAGCAAAGGCTTCCAGTATCACACCTCCCCAGGGAATCACTGTGCACTCAAATGCAACAGTCATCCAGAGACGGGGAAGTCAACGAAGCCAACCTGGACCCTTCCCCAGTATATTGCCCTGCGGGTGCTTCACATCCAGGAACTGTGTTTCAGGCCAAGTCAGCATTGCTATGGGCAACATGCAGCAGGTAAAATGTTGGATAATGGTCCCAGGGCCTCATCCCACCTGCAGATACGTGAAGGTGTGCTTCCTGGGGCACTCCACTTCCAAGCCAGATAATCTGTTGTTTTACAGCTAGGGATTTTTTCCTTAGTTATGTTTTGGTTTTAATAAGAGAAAAAATTAAAAGGCTTGTTTCATATGGTGGTTTTAAGAAAAGGTACAGAACAAGAAAGTTTGGAAACCTTTCAGAACAGTATGCCCTTACCCCCAGTGAGCACAGCTATGCTAATAAGCTCCCTAAAAATGCAGCTGCTGGAGGCCAAAACCAGCAATCCATGTTCTTGCAAAGAGCTCAAGTGATGGGGATTGCTCTGATACTTTAAGCCTGTTGAACAAACTGTACAAGTCATGAGGGTGCCTGTTCTTCATACCAGCCTCATACTTAAAAGCGATTCATTCTCCTTCACTGCTATGATGGTGCTACTCCCAGCAGATTTTGCTGTCTCACAAGAACTCAGTCTAATGCGATTTTCTGTTGTTTATATGGCTTCCCACAAGCTGTATTCCAGAAGGAACAAGCCATTTGAGCAAAGGGTAATGGTTTTGAAGATCCCCATAGGAGTGACAAACCAGCAAGCTGCCATAAATGTGTGAGGAATAAAAAGATCTGAATAAGGTTAAAATAATCAGGGACCAGCTTACATTGGGCAGGAACATAGCTCAACTGGCCAAGCAAATTGTCCTGGTGCAAGGCAGGTCTAGTAGTTTAACAGGTAACTATTTTAGTGCCCTTTTCATACTTTGGGGTATTGATTTATGACAAGCTCAACATGAGCTGGCAGTGTGCACTTGCAGCCCAGAAAGCCAACTGTGTCCTGGGCTGCATGAAAAGAAGTGTGACCAGCAGCTCAAGGGAGGGGATTCTGCCCCTCTACTCTGCTCTCATGAGACCCCACCTGGAGTACTGCGTCCAGCTCTGGGGTCCCCAGCACAAGACAGACATGGAGCTGTTGGAGCTAGTCCAGAGGAGGCCACAAAGATGATCCAAGGGCTGGAGCACCTCTCCTATGAGGTCAGGCTGGGAGAGTTGGGGTTGTTCAGCCTGGAGAAGAGAAGGCTCCAGGGAGATCCAATAGCAGTCTGCCAGGAAAGACGGTGAGGGACTGTTTATCAGGGAGTGTAGTGATAGGACAAGGGGGAATGGGTTTAAGCTGAAGGAATGGAGATTTAGATTAGATGTTAGAAAGAAATTCTTTACTGTTAGAGTGGTGAGGCACTGGCACAGGTTGCCCAGAGAAGCTGTGGATGCCCCATCCCTGGAAGTGCTCAAGGCCAGGTTGGATGGGGCTTTGGGCAACCTGGTCTAGTGGAGGGTGTCCCTGCCCATGGCAGGGGGGTTGGAACTAGATGGGATTTAAAGTCCCTTCCAACCCAAACCAGTCTGTGATTCTATAATTCCATGATTCTGTGATTCCATCATGTAGGTAAGTTCTGCAAATAAAGAAGGGGAAAAGTGAATGGGCTGCACAGGTACAAGATAGCCATGAAATCCAAGAGGGACGGTGAGTAATGGGCAGTCCCCTTGGGACACCAAAAGAAGACGGTGCTAGCCTTGTTGCTTAGGACTAGAAGGTACCACATCAAGAAGACAGACGGAGAGGAACAACCCTGCACCATTGAGCAGATGGTTGAATGCACAAAGGGCCAACTCAGCCCCTTTCCTGAAGCCAAAGATGGTGCAAAGGCAGCATGAGCTCCCCTTCCACCATACAAAGCATCTTCCTCTTGGCACAAATAAGCTAAGAGGCACACGAAGCAGCTTTACCACAAGACCAGAATCCCTCTTCTACTAACTCCTTGGATGAAAACAAGTTCTTTCTCTTGTTCACACAGTCCTCCAGTGTTTATCTTGTTCTGGATGGCCAAGATTTTGCAGTTTGGTGCTGTTTCCAAAGGGCAGCAGGGTTTCAGTGCAGCTCTGTTGAATTCTTGTGTTCCTGTTGTCCCCATTTCATGTTGCTGAATTGGATTTAGAGATCCATCATGAAATGTAATGCAGCTACAACCACACGCAAGCAAACCCCATTTCAGGATATGGCAACAGAGCTGAGCGATCGCACTGTCACGAGCTTGTGGCTGAGCAATGCAATCGCACTGTCACGAGCTTGCGTCTGAGCAAACCCTGGTGAGTGCAGTTCCCATGCTTTATTTTTACTTCGTTACTCACGTTACTGCCTAAACAACTCCTTGGGTTGCTTTTTGGTAATAAGGATATTCCAAAGGCTTACTGAATATCTTCAAACCTTTGACTCAAAGGATACTGAATAAGTCAAAATTCAACATGGAAATCTAGTGCTTACTTAAATGCTTTGGTCATGAGCAGGGCTAAGAGAAATGCAGAGCTTTGATATGATCTGAAATTGCTACTGGATTTCCAGCAGAGCTGAAAGGTGTGAAATGACCTTTGATAAAAGCACTACCAAGAATAAAAACAGTGACTGAGGTGGCTGTAACAGGGACCAACCACACATCCAGGGTCCACTCCAATCCCTATGACAGGGAAATAAAATTTTACTTGAATTTGGGTTGGGACTCAGAGCGAGAATTTTAAATCTCAGTAGGATTAAGATATTAGCCAGCCACAAACACAGTTCATAATCCAGCATTTCTGGAAAAAGAGATCATATTTCCCCAGACAGGCTTTCTAATATTTTTTCCAAACTTTTCAATGCTCCTAAGTGTCTTGCAAGTCTAAGAACCTTCTGCAGAAGTAACCAAAGCTTTTGAGAGACCAACTCTCACGGAAAGTCAGTCAGTGAGCCCTAGTTCGCAAACAGCCAAAATCTCCCTAGAGGAATTTGCTGAGTGACTGGAGTCACCTCCTGGTGAGTGCCCAACTTGACACACCTCAAGGATGACTCCTTTTCAGGCAGTTTTGAACACCTTCTTCATCAAAATCAAGTTCCTATAAACAGTCTCAAGCCGAGGAGCCCACAACAGATTGCTAATGGCTTATACAGATCTTGCCCATAATCACACAGATCACTCCGGGTTTTGAAAACATGACTTCTCCAATTTAGATGATGGGGTGGGATCCATGCAAGCCAGTCCACACACCTGATATGCAATGAAATGACTCACACAAGCTGCCTTATCTTACCCAATTTAGGTGCTATCTAAAAGTTGGTTGTCTAGTCCCAGCTCATCCCCTAGGCTCCTTCCATATGAAGTGGAGAGAGAGGTAAGAGTGATAAGCAGATAAGAAAATGGAAGACCTTTTCATTAGACGAAGTTGTATTGTCAGATCCCCTCTTCAGCAAGTAAACATTTACATTTGCATCTTGACAAAAGTGACTCAACTAATGGGGTTAAATTATCCTAACCATCACCTTTTCACCATAGGAACAAAATCTCTCACAGGACTCCTGAAAGAGTGAAAAAAAGCATCTGTGGCAGTAATTTTATCTGTAAGGCAGAGCCTTAAAAGCTAATGTGCTAATGCACTACCAGGTATGCAAATTGTAGGTTTACTCTAATTTGATAAGCAATACTTTGATTTTCAGAAAGAAAACTGGTATTTATTAAGAAGTTTAATTATAATTACACCCTCCCTTATTCAATGAATTTCTGAAGCACATAAACAGGAATTTAGTGTCTTGGGTACCATCGTACTTGGAGCTGAAACTAAGAAAAGCTGAGTTAAAAATTCAAACACACAGAGTTGAAAGTATATCCTAATCAGAGAAATTAGACAGAAATGACAGGGGGCTTGCATACTTGCAAATACTTGCAGAGGGCAGCAGACCTGATTTTAACTCATGTCTGCTGCCAAGTCAGAAGCTTGTGTAGCACCTTGCATGGTGGGATCCAACTGGATCCGTTTCCAGAGATAAAGAAGTGTAAATAGTGGCAGATTTTAATGACTTCTTAACCCAGCCCTGGGTGCCTTTGGTGTGTGATACATGCCTAACTGTTTCCCGGGAATTCAAAAGCAAAGTGGTTAAACTGACAAAATAATTAATTCCTCATAAAATCTTAGAAAATGGGTTTTTCTACATATCTTTAAAGAAAACTGCCATGATTTACACTGTAAGTGATCAATTCCTGAGTGTTACTTCAACGCTAAGTAAAATGGCTGGAGAAAAACCCAAAAAGAGTTGGCTGAGAGGACACTTCATGGGCCAGCAGTGTGGCCCGTGTCTGCCCCGGTCCAGATGAGGACATGTGTTCATGTTGTGCTATTAGGAGGAAGGGCTCTCATATTTATTTGAGGGTGTTTTTGGCAGGTGCTGCAAACTGCCGTGATGCTGGAAGGCATGAAATCTTCTGGATGCGGACAAATTGCAGACCATGTATGCAGAAGCCATGCCATCAGGTGTAACACTCACAGAGGTCCATTTGTGGGCATCACCCCACTGACTGACAATGAAAATTTTCTATGCTTGTAAAATGTTGTCCAGGCAACCAATTATATTAAAAAAAAAAAAAAAAGCATCACAAAAGATGAGCAAGGAGCTGCGTCCTGCGCAAAGAAGAAATAGAACAAATATTTAAAGAGGTTTTCCTTTGTGAGAGAGGGGAAAAAAATACGGTCAGCACTGCAGAAATAAGCGGCTGTGACCTCTTGAACCATGATGAGTAAATCCTGCGTTCAGTAAGGTAACAACGGGCCTGGAGACACTCGTGTAGCTATCAGCACCCAGACCATGAGTAATGAGAGCTCTCAAACATCTCTCAAAGCACTACACAGCCGTGTCACATGCTCCAAGAGCTTCCTCTCCAAAATTGCAAGTTTTCTTATGTAAATGGCTCCGCTGAGAGGCCATGAGATCACTCAGTGCCCAGGCAGCATCGCCCTCTCTCATTTTCATCAGCACTTCAGCAAACATCATCTGAACTTCCCTTCGCCGCCCAGACATATTCTAGTCAGTGCCCATTTCAGAGCAAAATAAAACATGTTAATTAAGGACAGAGGAGCTGACAGCAAAAATTGTGAAAATTGCTGTCTCAGCGCAATTCCTGCTTGTGCTTTGGAAGAAGATTTCCAGTCTGGTGTGATTACAGAAGACAGCTATTCAGGCTGTACAGAGTGCATCCTGACTCATATGTCTTAAAATAAAAACCGGACGGGCTGATGGCTTCACGATGGAAACCAGAGAAATCTGTTCTTTTCCTGACGTTACCAGGATAAAGCGTGCCTGTGCAGTGGGAAGGTAATGCCTGGAAAAAAGTATTCCTGGGACAAATCTGGATCACTGTGTCATAACCATGTCATCTGTTTGAGTTCTTGTACCATGATGTCATCACAGGTATGAAAAACGCAGGTGAGGTGGCAGCTGCAAAGCAAAAGGAGCCTCTCTCTGACTGCTGGAGAACATCAGGTCTTTCCTGCCGGAAAGATGTGAGACAAATCTATCCCTGGGGAAGCCACTGTCACTTTAGTTTCATGAATTTCATGGATACCCCAGAGATTAATTTTACTGCCTCAGCTGACTAGCTAGGTATCGTAGGAGGCACAGGCTTGCTGGATCTGTCTCATGCATGAAGTGAGCCTTTTAAATAGTGTTTGTTCAAACAGACCCCGTCATCACCTGCCACATAACTCTCACGCTCATTTACTTTAACTTTTTTAAAAGGATGCTGGTAAACACTCTGCTAATCAGTAGCCTGGTACAATCACTACTGAATGGACAAAAGAGCAAAGAATAAATGATAGGAAACAATTTGATACCATCCAGGAAGGCCAGAGGATTGAAAGAGCTTTTGCATACTGACATCAGTAACTTAGTGTGGTTGTAACAGAGGATGACTGAACAGGGCTGAATAAATGTAGCTCTTTCATTTTACTGCCTTTTATAAGGGGAATCTGGCAAATGCTATCCTTTATGATTAAAATAATGTTACATTAGATAAAGCTTTTCGGTTTTATAGGTGCCCTGCAGAATCAATGCATCTGAGGATATTCTTCATGTGCCCCTAGTTTAGCTACGAGCGGTGTCTTTGAGAAAACCCGTTTTGCAAAGGATTAAAATCATGAAATTGAATCCCACAAACCCTGAGCTGGATTGCAGGATTGCGGACCTCGAGGAAAAGAGCACGCAAAGCAGAGCACCAGCAACTTCTGAAATCCCTATTTCTAACGAACATCTGTAAAATCTTACGTGCACTATGTAGTGGCACTGGAAAAGAAGTATTATTCCCTTTTCACTATGTCTGTAATGCAGCTGGGAAGAGAAGATGGACAGCATAACCAAATCTCTTACCAACATAGCCAGGAGTCCCGCAGGCTGTGGACATCACATCTCCTTTACCCTCCATCTTTGACAATCCAAAGTCACTGATCATGATTTTTGACTCTTCATCCTGGCTGTAGTAAAGCAGGTTCTCAGGCTACAAAGCAGAACAAGCAAAGTAGGTTTTGAATATGTAAGAAGTCCAGTAACAACATCTTTTGGCTGATGCTTTGCATTTAATACAATCCTTAGTTACATCATACAACAATATAATTTCGTTCCCCTAAGTCCTAAAGAGTTGCTCCTACAACCTTTATGGAGAACCTCTGCAGAGGTATGGTGATTAATGGAAGAAGCTGACACCTTGAGCTTCGAGTAACTTTCCTGGAATAACAAACTTCTCCTTTGGCAATAAGAACTAAGGCTCATCCTTGTGGTGTGTGTCCAAGATACCATCACTTCAAAGTGATACAACAGAAGAATTCATTTGAAAGCAAGTAAATATGGTAAATCTAGGTAGTGTAATGAAAAATTTTCGTACAGCATTTAAAAAAAGAAGGAAAACAGTAGGTATTAGAGAATGTTTCTATCCTCCACTGGAAATAAACTGTTGTGAGAGAGGAAATGCCTTTACAGTTGCAGCAAGGATGTTTTAGCTAGAAGTGATTAGGAAAAGATGTCACAGCACTAAGCACAGCAACTTGTTTATGCTGAAAGAAAACAAGAGTCACTCCACAAAGTCCTGTGACTTTATGCTGATGTCAGGCGGGTTGAAGAGACCAACCAAACTCCATCTGCTACAGCACAGCCCTCTATCCATATGTTTCGAATGTGCTACTGCTACACAGCAAAGCTCTCACTAGGTGCTGTGAGAGCACACTTCTTCCCCTACTTAATATCTGGGTTCACAAAAAGGTCCAGCATCTGCTGGTACTCTGACATTGTGGTGGCAAAGGGGTGCCATTGCACTACGTGGACCTTGGGGTCTTCATCTATAACAGTGACGGATACTCAATGTTTCAACATAACCCCTGCATAGACTTTTGCCCAGAAGCTGGTACAAACACCTACTCGCACGCAACACATTTTGTGTAACAGCCTACTGCATGCTCCAGGAAATGGCAAGAAGTAGCTGAGGCCACACAACATCATCAAACTCCGTGGGATGCATCCAGGCTTGGATTTGTAAAGAGGAGCAATTGCACTGCAGCAGCACCAGAATCTGTCTTCCCTCCTTCGCTGCCGTAACCTCCTGCTCTGGGGAAGGGGGGGACGAAGAAGTGCCGGGGAGTGACATCACCTCCACCCTACTCTGAGGTTCCCGTTCAGCATCAAGTGGAGGTTAAAGCACTTGCTGGCTCCCCAACCCCAGCATGAAGCCACTTAGTGATGACTTTATCCATGGGACATGATGGCCCTGAGAGGATCTACAAGCTGCATTCACAGCTGTGAGGCAGCTGTGGCTGAGGCAAAAAGGGAAATGATTCTATTCGTAAGAATAATTAGGAAGCTGTACCATTTATATTTCTTTCTCATGACACCTCGCAAGTCCAATGCTTTAACTGGCCGTTATAATGCTGACACTAATTTAAGGCACCACGTGAGCCAGTTTTATGCCATGGTCTGCCCTTAGTCCTGATTTTTACTAGTGCACTTCTGATCCGCTGAGGGGTTGGTAGAGTTGGTATTAAGGGAAAGACAATTATTTCCCAATGATTTCTGCTAACTCACCTCAGGCCCCCACTTAGTCATATTTAGTAAGGCCAAGAAACCCATCCATTTAAAACTTGTATTTGTTTAAAATCCGTTTAAAAGAACTCTGGTTCTTCAAGCTGGTTAATTCAAAAAGCGCTAACGAGGTGGCTCTGTACCAGCAGAGCTAGTCGAGCCTTTCAGTCCTTTTGTACGTCCTGGACTTCCCTGGACTTCATCTGCTGCCATCTCTTGTTAGCTGCTGCTGCGTTATTTAGAGTAGAGTCTTGGAGCACAGATCTGCTTTTCCCAACTACAGCAAGTACTATTTTGGTATCTGAATAACACATAATTACAATAAATAATTGTTATAGATGTTTCAAGGGTTGTATTTTTGTAGAGTGGATTCTTTCCCAGAGCTTCATTTGGGGGGAGCACAATCAGAAACTTGCACTTATCTTGATATTTTGAGATCATAAAAAGCCTTATTATGTCTGTATTTTTGCCATCATGGTATGTTTGTGTTAACAGAGATTCACAGCAGGTGTTCCTCATACACCATATTTTATGAGTCATTTTAACAAGTGATATGGTACTGACAAAGACTTGCAAACAAAAAAGAGAGAAAGAGAAAACGAGCTAGTCTTTGCCCCAAAATACCACTGGAGAAGGTTGGTTTGATCTAAATTCAGCATGTCCTTACATAAACTCTGAAAGTAATTTGTAGATGAATCCACTTCCCAATTACCACATCTCATATATTATTATACGAACTTTTAAATAAGATTAATCTGCATTAAAGTGAGAGCTACAGCCTTCCTTTAAAGTATAAAGGTAGGAATATTAAGAGCTCATGCGATGGAGTATCTGAATTAAGAGGACTCAGACGTCCCTCCAAAACCTCTGGTTGCAGAAAGAAGCCTGAAGTTATTTCCTACAGATGGAACTTTTCCTACAGATGGAGGCTGACCGTGTTAAAATACTATACAATGCTTCCATACAAAAATGCAGTGGAACTGTAATAAATATGAGAATATTTTTACGTACTTCAGGAAGTGAATGGGAACTGAAGGCAGCACGTGAAGACTGTAGGAGATAGGAGACTAACCCATGCCTCCTTAGAGAAAACCCATTATTTGGGACTGTTAGGACTTAATTGGACAACGCTAAGGAGGAAATACTATTTGCAGACATCACTGTTCATTTTTCTTCAGTGGATTCAAGGGTTTTTTCTTTAAAAAGTGCCAAATCAATATTTGTAAAAATATATTGCTACTTCCTATTACTCTGTTCTATGTATTGAAGCAAAGATTGTAGGATGTCCACATCTGGCTGAGGAGTCCAGGACTGAGGCAAGTCCCTTGCAGCAGTCAGGTGTGGAAAAGCTTGCAATCCTGCGGGAATGGCCCCATGCAGCAAAACGATTCACATCTGGAGTCAAAGTGCAGCAGAAGGAAATGGCTGTGTGGAGGCTGTTGCAAAACAGGGCTGTGTCAGCCTGTCTTGGGCACTCTTCCACCTTGGAGAACTGTGGTGCTCGTGGTTACATTGGTAGTGAGCTCTAGTTTGGCCCCACTGCATCACATTTCGGGAACAAGCCTGCCATTTATTATTTTACACCACACAGCATTTCATATCAGCACTAATTTAAGAGGAGATAAAAAGAAAGCAAACAGTTTCTCTCATCACTACAACATTTCATCCATCTCAAGGCAAAACAGTGAAGTAAAATTCTCATCACTACAACCTTCACTGAGAGAACTTACTAAAAATCACAAACATGCAGTTTAATATTAGACCAAATTAAACATACAATTAATTTTAAAATACATTTAATAAAAAAATGTATTTAAGAAGTGAAAAAAAAAAAAAAAAAAGGACTTTTCTGTGGCTCTTGACTCTATTTAATGTTCATTAAGCCTTTACATAATTTGACCTGTTCTGTCAAATTCTATTATCTGTACATCAGGACAATTCAAGGCCACAGCATCAACATCCAAGGCAATTCCTGTTTGGAGCATCCCTCCAAAACACAACCAGAGGTGTTATTTCATTCACTGAATTCTTAATTTCTTGTGGTAAACTTTGGTAGCATTAGCTAGCCTAGAAACTGAAGCCACAGTTTTCTTTTGACATTTGTATCTTTTTCTAATGCCTTCTGCTAATTTATTATTTAAGATACTAAAGATGGGGAGGTTTAGCTGTGTGTAATGAAATCCAAGCTTTTCACCTTATCTTAATGACAGTTTAAGATATAGGAAGGAAACAATACAGAAATAATGTTTTAGGGTAGGGTTTTTTGCCAGAAAATATGAGAGTTTTTGATGTGATAACACAGTACAGCTGAAAGGAAAGTCATCTAAAAATCACAGTGGCACACAATGTTCCTTAGAAGAATCTGTGCTGTTAACAGTGTCGTCTCCAAAAACACTGGTCCAAATAGCACGATAGGAAATCATTCAACTTTCCCATAGTATTTATTGTTGCTAATTATTATTAAGGAAAAGTAAATATAGCACAGCAAATCTGCAAGATACTTTACAGCAGTAAACACATCCCAGCTGAGATGAGTTTCCTGCCTCAATGTAATGCTTTGGGTCTTAAGGAATGACTTTCCCCCCCACACGATATGTGCAAAAAACTCCCATTGTAACAGCACTGATTGCAAAAGCCTCATTAAAACAGATTACGATGGGAGGATATGGAGCTTCCAGAACATCTCTCTTATAGCAAAACCTTACTGAAACAGCCAGTCCCAGGGGAGGCTGGATTTTCATGTGTTAGACTCACATAATTATGCAACTTCCGTTAGCACTGGCCAGAGGACCGAGTCACGCTGCGCTCATACCTTGAGGTCCCTGTGCACAATGCCCATTCGGTGCAGGTAGTAAACAGCATCCAGGACCTGCCGGATCAGGGTGCTGGCATCCTTCTCAGTGTAGAACCCTTTCTCAACGATGCGGTCAAAAAGCTCTCCCCCAGATACTCTGGAAAACATGATGGGATGCAGAAGTATGAGGATACGCTTTGTAATGTGCTTTCTACCTCGCACAAGGATGGCCAAGGCCATGCACTAGCCACAGGCAGTCAGAGCACACGTCTATCTGGAGCTCTGAGGGCTCTCCCACTGTCCCAACAAGCATTTGGGTTTGGTTTCTTCATAGTCCAAGAACTGGTCTCTGAGGCAGAAGAGTAGCAAGGGGCAAAGAAAAGAAGAAAAGAACTAAACCAGAAATAGTCATGCTATAATGGACAGTAAAATCCATCACACATCAGAGAGTGGTCAAAGACTCACTAGCACTTGCAGAGGCAAACCACAACTCTACCCCAGCAAGAGCCAGGGGCAGCAGACACCAGCTTCCACGCTGCCCCATCCTAGCAAACTTTGTGTAGGCGAATTTGGTCTGCCCTTCCTGCTGGTGCTGGGCCATGGAGGTTGTAAGGCTTCCTACTAGGATGAGCCCTTGGGGTTCACTTTTCTCTCCACCTACCAAGGCTTAGGTTTTGCCCTGGAGGAATGGTCCCATTCCCCTTTCCCCACCGGAGAGTGAAATGCATACAGTAGTTACTGCCAGTACCTGTAGAGTGTTAGTTCATTAAAGGACTCTGGGTCTCTGGCAATTTTAAATGCTCTCAGGTTCCCCTCCTTTACTCATACACGTATGTTCATTTATCAGCAGCCACAAACTCTTTAGGCAGAGCACGGCCTCTGCCCAGCACTGGTAGCAGATAGTTATTGATGACGGTGCGCAGATTATCAGTGCAATTAATCACCAGATGACACAGATGGGGAAAGGATTCTACAACTCAAAGAGGAAAGAAAATAAAACCTTGACATCCCACTATTTAATGCCTGCTATATTATGCTTTTCCTCTGCCCTGATAGAAATAACACGTTCTGAACCCAATCTTAAGTAAAGAATGGACACATTAAAACTCCCATGAGAAGTATCTGGGGAAACAAAATAGGAAAGAAATGTCTGAGTAATTGAAATAATAAAACTGTCAGCAAAAAACTGCCCTACTAGGGTAAATAAAAGATTTCCATTTTAACAAGCAAAACCTATTAAAAAATAAAATGTATGCAATATGTTTTTTCAGCAAGTTGCACCACTTAGCGTATCATAAATAGCACAGTAAAACTTTCTTTAAAAACAAACCCAATAAAGGGAAAATAATAAATGATTACAGTCATTAAATACATATGGACTGGGAGCTTGTCATTATATGAACACTAGGTAATTCAGCCACAGCCACTCCAAGAAATAATCTGCTTGAATAATGCCATGAAGTCACTTCCTAGGGAAGTTTGGAGCCTGACTTGAAGAGAAGGCTACCGCTAAAAATGAACACATTCAACTTCGAAAAGCAATCTGGGAAGAAAAAAAAAAAAACCAACCAGATAATCCCCCTATTAAGTGCTAGGCAAACAAACCAAACAGCTTGCTAAAATATTGGCATTAAATGGAGACTCTGCAGTAGAGGTGAAGTTCACCCAGGGTCTGAAGTCCACCCAGGAGACCCCTGGCCATATTGGCAGCCCTGGGGCTTGCTGCCAGCGGAGAGGGGCTGGAGGACCAGTGCTGGGCTGACAGTGGGGCTGGGAAAACGCCCGGGTACCTTGCCGAATTGGGGAGCCCATGACTTACTGCACAGCGGGGAAGGAGGCATGGCAGGTAGAGGCTGCTCTGGTAGAAGTGTCACCACACAACAACCTGCCCCGAAATTACATCCTGAACATTGCACAGAAAAACTTGAATTAAATCCCTTTCTTTCCTAGTTTCTCACAACAGGAGTTGTACTTCTTATATTGTATATATGCCTATATACACAGGGTGTTGCTCCAAGCTGCTCTCAGCCCTACACCCTTTGCCTGACCCATTGCGTGCCTTGCCGAGGGAGAATGGACACACCTCTGCCCATCGTTCACTGGAGGCAGACTCAGTTTTATTGAATCTGGCTTCTATTAGCTGACTGTCTTTTTATATTTCCCCTGCAGCCCTTTTGTTTCCCATGGATTGATTGCACTGAAAATTGAGCCCACGCAGTAATTAATATGACTGAATACAGCACATTTCCCCATGAAAATGCAGTGCGTGCTGGTTTGCAATTTCATATAGTTACTTTTGTTACATTCAGGAGATGGACTGCTTTAGCAGATACTGATTTGTACCACGTGATTTCCTGCACCAGGACTCTCTCCTTCGACCTTTGCAGAGTATACTTCCACAAAAATTTTCTTCATTAAAATGACAAAATTTCCCTCCATGCCAGCTCACTCCTCATCCCCCTTAAGCCTCATTCTTTAATCTAAAGTTTTTCTTAGTCAAATTTAGTCCAGTGGATCTACTGTACCCAGGCTCAATCTGTTTATAATTTTATTTCAACACACGGAAAATATTTGCAACCTCTTAAATGATGCATTGCAAACCAGAGCTTAATCCAAGGACCCAGGAGGAACAGACAGTAAGTTTACAGCCACTTGCTTATTCAGAGTGTCAACAGCATCCCAGGTACACACAGAGAGTCGAGGGGCCCATGCTCCTATTTAATCGTGTGGTGACTCCGTGTTATGGTACATGGGATTTGCATTACCTGTTTGCACTTACCTATAGAGTCTCCCTGCTGTGGGCAAGAGTCATGGCTGGGGTTCACCTCCCAGGGATGCTCTGCAACACAGCACCCATGGCCATGGCTACTTCCCATATGGAGCTTATATCCATATGGCTTTTCTGCTCCAAAATAGGGTTAACTCAACTGTAATGTCATTAGGAATGCTGCTCCCTGTATGGTGCCCAAGGACATAAGCCAATGCTGTTCCAGGAGCAAACCAGCAAGGGCAGCTTTAGGAGAGCATTTGAGCGCTAAACTCATGGTGGAGATGTGGCCTGTTTGTCTAAAGCTGGTCTTGATCCCAACCCCCTCTATCCTGCTGAGATGGGACTTGGCATCCTGCTCTGAACAGACCTGGGCACACAAAGCGCTGCTGCAATTTGTTTGTTCCAGTCTTTATTATTCTGGGATAATTTCTTTTATTTTTTTTTTCCATGACAGCACCAGCTTTGCCCTCTCTATGGCAATTTTGAGCAGTGCACAGGAGGCAAGAGCTGAAACTGCAGACAGTAAGAGCAAAATTAGCTCTTTGTCTTAAAGAAATTTAAGACAAAACTTTTGGACCAGCAAGAGAGGGTAGGAGGTATTTCTCATTAATATAAGAGGACTGTGTCTGTCTTGCAGCTGGCACTGGCTCATGCAGATGGACACACTGTCCCAAACAACAGCACAAGGAACCTTTTTCCTCTGCTGATTTCAGCCTTTGTTCCCAGCAAAAAAGAAGTCAAAGGAGGAGGTAGGCAAGTGCAGTTACTTGGAAAGCGTTTAACCCTGGGAACAGCTCAAGTGTCATGCTGCGATCCAGAGTAGCATTAGCCCTGCCCAGGGACTCAGAGCTGGGCAAAAATCAGCAAAGCAGACAGACCTGCCTCTTCTGCACAGATATCTGCTGGGACCACCTGCGAGGCATGTGCAGCTCCATTCCTTGGTCCTTGCTGGGCCACCAAACAATGAATCTCCCCTCATTCACCACGAGGTGTGGGGAAAGACCAGCACTTGGAGCAGGAGCTAAGTTGGGTCTCCACATCACACATGGACACCTCCTGCATGCGCCCTGCCTGGCTCCAGGAATATGGGAATAACTTTAAAAAGAATTCCCAGAAAATTAATTTAGTTTAAAATTAAAAACAAACAAACAAACAAACAAACGAAAAAAACAAAAGAACAAAACAAAACAAAAAACCCAAACCAAAACCCAAACAAAACAACCACCAAACCATAAATATGAATACTTTTCACTTCTACTACATCTTTTACCCAAGGCTATGTGACTTTAGATCATGTCACTATCAACATGAGGAAGGCCAAAATAGACATTTCCATTTTCTCATTGCAGGAAAGACAGGATCAGACTTGCCTCAATGAAACAACCAGGACATACAGCAATGACCTGCTCAACAAACCCTACCCCACCAAGAAAGATGCATTGCCATCAAACCCCAGTTTCACGAGAGGCAGTAGGACACAGCTTGACTATATGAAAAAAGAGACATTATCTGCAGTCAATGAGGAGATACAGATTGCACTCTGGTTCCAGGGTTTCCTGAGATAAAACCTTGGGAATCTAGTGTTTCATTAAGGACACTTCACGTATTGATCATGCAGATGATGCGAATCTTTCAGAGGATCTAGCGTGGTGCTGGAGTTTGCAATAAACTCCTATAGTCCTTTAGTCTAGGGACAGCTATAGAAAATTTGCCCAGCTCTAATAAAGATGAACAAGGAAACAGATGTTAAAAATAGAATTTGTATCTGTTGTTTTTTGGGTTTTTTTTTTCGTGCCTGGATTTGGGGATTTTGCCTCTTGTTTCTTCCCAATTTGGTGTTTAAGTGTAGATCTAAACTTCCAGCAGAGGCTGCCACACTGAATGTCTCAGTTTAGGACTGGTTTCAAAAAACTTTGAAAATACAAATAGTTTTGTGTGCATGGATGAGCTACCTCATTATCTGGGCTCTGTGTGTGCACACTGTTGGCTGAACACCCTTACAATCTTCATTAGAGGCAAAGGAGAGGTGACTCTAACAATGTCCTAACAGTTAATAAGGCTCTCTTCAACAGCTGATGTCAGGCTGTGTCACTACGCAATTTCTATATTTTTGTAATTTCTAATTTACAGACTTAACCTGGGAGAGATGAGGAGACATTTCAGCATTAGTATTATACCTTTATTTTACATTAAACCATTTCATTGTCAAGTTTATCAGGAAAGAATCAGACTGAGAAACAAAAAGAAAACAGTCCCTGCTGCAGGAATGGAGAAAGGACATGATCAACTTTTTTCTGAAGCAACCGATTCCCTTGGAGTAACTTCAGGAAAGCAGAGCAGGAAAAGTTTCAAAGAAATGCTTTGATTAATGATGAGCACCAAGAAAACCCTCCCTTGTAATTTAAGACTCCTAAACTCATACAAAGAGCCAAGCTCTCTGGATTTCTGACGGTTTTGCCAGCAGTGTGAAACCTGTGCCCACACGTTGCAGGTCTCTCTACCTACTGCCTGCCAGACCACCGCCGCACTGGGGCCGCCTGGCAGGGGACATCCCTACATATGTTAGCCTTCAGGTAAAAAAAAAAACATGACTAAAAGATGAAATAAATGCTGGAATTAAAAAGATATTTACTCATATATTGATATTCATGTTACCCTTTCTTTCTCTTGCTGGTACCATCTGTGTGTACAGATAAATCCTCTCATTTATTCCCCCTTGTATCCCCCACTGTTATCAAGTGTAGGAACCTTTCTGCTTGTTTTAGGAGCTTGAAAAATAACATCCTTTGAAACACTACTTTGGCTTCTTTGCCATTTGGCAAAACATTGATGTTTTGCTTTTCTGTCTCTTTTGGAGTACGGGCTGGAATTGCTCTAGACTGTTTATTGCTTGACAGTTTAATTGCTTTTTATCAAAAGTCTTACTGATGAACTCATCAGTGGTAGATTTACACAGAGAATCCTAACAAAGCGATACAGAACTTGTAGGCTGCTCTCTCCAGAAACACATGAAGTTCACCTGATGCTTCACTGCAGTTCAACTCATGATCCAGCCTCCACTGGACACGTTGTCAAAGCACCACCACGTTGGGTTAGAAGAACCAGCGTGGAAAGGCAGAGACATCCCTAGGGACTCACTAATACTGTTTAAACCTGCGGATTAGGGATGCCTAACAAAAAAAGGCCTGATTTCAGAAATCTGGAGTATGAGGCATCCCAGGCCAACATGAAAAAATAAGTTAAATATGAGCATTACCCTACAACTGTGAACAGCTCACCGATCAGAAGTTACACATTCGCAGTTTCCTACAATATAAATCAGAAAAAGCACATAACTCAGCCACCGGGCCATGAAGTTGGAAGTGTGAGGTGAGATAAGAAAGACTGAAGGGACCATTCCTGGGAAGTTCTGGCTTTTGAGTATTACATTTCTCTAATGAAGGAATTCATATTAATACAAATATTTCCACTTTTTAAATTTATTTTGTTTTTAATGGAGGGCTTTTCTGTTTGGCTTTAAACTTCCTCTGCATTGTGAAAATGCATGAGAACCAGAAAGCAAACCTGGCCAGCTCACTGTTCAAAAGGAAAGAGAAATTGGCTGCCCTCATCTCATTGTTCAAACGACATAACGTATAAAAAGAAATTGAATAAACAGATTAATAGATTTTAGACCCAGAAAGTAACATTACAATTATTCAGTCTGACCTCTTGCAAATATAAGTATGTGATTAAAATTCTCATTGTGCCAATAATCTGAGGTGTTAATCAGGCAGGGACAGATATTGCTATAGAAATACTGTATGTCTTACAGAGACTTGCCTTGCTCAGTATACATCTCAGAAAACTGCACTGGCTTTCTCATTTGCAGCACATCATAAAATATATAGCTTGTACAAGGCAAGGACTTTCCTTGTTATTGTAGCTTTAAATCACCCACCTTAAAATCCGATGGTAACATATGCTCCAAGGCCACCAAAGAAATGACACAGGATTAATTTGGGCTTGTTTTTTTAGAATACAGGTGTGTGCATGTGGTAGAGAGAGATGGATGGGTGTTAGCACCCTCTCCTTTGATAGTGCTGTTCAATGCAACATTGCTGCGGGATTTTTTCTGGGGAGATGACAGTTCCTCAGCCATTCATCACCACTGCAAGAGTGGCTGCACCAGAAGGCTACCCCCGACCCTGAGGGGCTGTTTTGGAAAAGTTTAGGAAAAAAATGGTCTCATCTCTCAGAACCAAACTGACCAAAGTAAAACAGTTTTTTTCCCTGCATTGAAAGTTTCACATGGCATTTGCTGAGCAGCTGTAGTGAGGCTGTGCTTTGGAGAACAGACTTCTGTTTCCACTGGGACAAGACCACTAAGTCTCTGGAAAGCTCAGCTCAGGCATGTAAGATAGTTTGGCAGTTAAATTCTTTGGAGACAACATTTTCCTTCACAGAATCCCTACAGCGGAGCTCTTTTGAGGTCCATGATTTTTTTGAGGTCAATGCTGTCTTACTTTATTAAAAATTTTATTCCATATTCAAATATTCAACATTGTATTCAAAATTTCCCCTGGCTCCATCAACTGTAAAAAGGGTGACAGCATTAATAGCAACCAAATGACAAAGGATCTCAGGTTTTTAAGTCTGTTGTGACTAAACCTTATTGACTGACAGCTTATGACAGCCCTTCAAATGCCAGCAGCCCACTTGCCTCCATCTATGCTTGTCCCCCCAGGCAGCGGTGCGTGGAGGAGACCTAGGACCTGCCAGCTACACTAACAGTCCCCCAGTGCTGCCATCACTATTTATGAGGTATGTATCTGTAGTAAAGCAACCTGCACTCAAAACCCCACCACGCAATCAGATCCTAAGAAATACTGTAGCAAACTTTCACATCTCTAGCACTCTGCTGAGGTCTACAAACACCATGATGGGCAGAAGATAGGCATAGCTTTTTTCTGCTCTTCTGAGCTTTTGTAGTTTGATTGGCATCTTTGCAGGAGCCAAGGAATCATCTTGTATTAGCAGGTAGATCACACTCAAGTGTGCTCCTTGTCATTTTAAAAAAGACCTATGGAGTGTGGTGAAACACTGGCACAAGTTGCCCTGAGAGGTGGTGGGTGCCCCATTCCTGGAAACATTCCAGATCAGGTTGGACAGGGCTCTGAGTAACCCAATCTAGCTGAAAATGTCCCTGCTCATTGCAGGGGGATTGGACTAGATGAGCTTTAAAGGTCCCTTCCACCCCAAATTATTCTAGGATTGTCTATGACATATGTGTTGGCTGTTCTGCCTGTTTTTCTTCATGGCTTTGTATTACATGAAAAGGTAAAGCTGAAGCTCAGTAACGATGACTTTCCCCTGTGCCCACCATGTCAGTCAACCGTTTGATGTAACCGCATGTGAATCCATGCATACAATGGATTCACCATAGGTTTCACTATGAAAAAAACCCAACAAACCAGCATTAAAAAATTTCATTAAAATATGCACAGCAAGCATGAAATAACTCAGAAGTTTAGCTTTAAAGAAGCAGTTACTCCCTGCTTTATTAATTTCCTTATGGGGGATGTCAGTAAATCAGCCCAAACACAATCGCTCTTGCTTCTTTTATATATATAAATATATATAAATATATATATATTTAGAATATATACATATATGTGATTTTGTTGTCTCAAACTTTCTCACTTTGCTTCTAGAAAACAGAAAAGTAGAGGTCTGTAACAAGTGACCGCACAAAATATGTTTTCCAGTGTCTGAGGGCTGGAACAATGTATTTCCTAACTGCTGCCATATTCCTCCAGCTCTCCATAAAATAAGTGGATAGTTAAAATCTGGAGAAGATTCCTCACCTGACAGCAATTTATAAGTAGGTCATGTTTCAGCACTAATAGGTTGGGTTTGTTTTCCTTTTGACTTGTTTTCCAATGGAAACCAACCTCAATGTCCTGCCAGCAGTAACTAGGAAGAACAGACTTTAAAATAATGAGAACCAATCTAACTGAAAATGGATACTGTAGATTATGTAATGTATAGTAAACAATTATGAACTATAAGGTGAATGCAGCACTAAGAATTATCCTAAATATCAGAAAGAACCACAGAAAAGTATAGTAAAGTCATTTTCAACTGGAGCTTAAGCAGCCCAGTTTTTCTGTGAATAGCACTTAATAGAAATTTGCTTTTGTGTGTGTTCTCCTTTTTCTGAGTCTGATTTCCACACACTTTCTCACAAGTAAGTTTCCAGGCAGATATCATCATGGAAACGGCTGAAACAGCTGATGTTAAGATAATATTGAGTAGTACTTGCATCTGCAGAAAGAGCTCTGAAACTCCTTATATCACCTGTATCTCACATAAATTCTACTGTTTGGGGGTTTGGGGTTTCTTTTTTAGCTTTTCTATAGGATATAGAGCTTTGAGTTGTTTCTCTGTCCTGGACAAAGGCAACCAAGGAAAATTTATTTTGAAGCAAAACCAGCAATGCAGTCAACTGGTCAAGATATGCTGTTGCAAAAATCAACTTGTCCAAGGAGCTGGTAGAAACAATACATTGGGAGCTAAACATTAAAACAGACCAACTTAACTCTGAATCATATAGGTATCTTATTTTATCAAACTGTTACAGCAACTGCATTTATATACATTGCAAAAAATCATTAATGTACTCTTCAATTTTTGAGAAAGTGTGAAGGAACTTGCAGAGAATTGATAAAGAAAAACACCAAATTCTAGTTGCTTATAATGAAGCATTTCTTAAGAAATCTGCAGGAATCTAAAGTAAATACAAGAAAAACCATGTTTTATGGTGCATGCACAATTTTAGAACATACAATATCTATAAAAATCAGGAAATAAATGTTGGAGCTATCAAGGACAGTTCCCTGAAATACTCCGTGGCCATGAAAAAGCAAGGAGAAGGTTTGGGAGAAAACTGAGTGCAAAGGAGAAAATAATTTATTTCCCTAAACATCCATGGTACACTCACACCTTCAACATTTTTTACAAAGTTCATCTCACTCAATCTTGCCAGTCTACAGAATAAGCACCTGTATGTACCACGCTCATCTCCTTCAGCCAACACAAGGAAGGAGGCGTTTCTAGGGTGCGATGCTGCTAAGGGCACACTTCAGAGTGTGAGGAACAGAAATGTCCATTTCTGTGTCCATTTGGACAAATCCCACCTCGATGGCCTTTATGGAAAAGAGTCCTGAAGGTGCTTTGGCTGAAAGTCGAGTCAAACGTGGGAAAGTGAAGAGAAGAAAAACAAGCAGGACCAGAGAGCTTCTTCATTAAAAGAGATCACATTAACAAAGAAAAGAGATGACAGAGGAGATATGATAGCGCTCTACAAGGTTATGAGAAGAATGGAGCATGCAAAAGGGAAATACAAGGAATTATTTCACACCACAAATGAGAAATAGAGGACCTAATGGAATTAGCAGGTGGCGAATTTAAGACAAAAGGCTTTGTCATCTGAGGAGAAATCCTGGAACAGATGAATCTTTGGTATGACCCAATAAAACTGAACTCATTTTCTTATGTTTGTGCTCATCAAATTAATTATTGAATTATTCACTCAACTCTGGTCTGAATGTGCATACCTACATTAAGGGAGTCTTTTGATTCACTCAAAATCAAATATGACAGATTCATGGATTTTAAAGCCATTATGATAATCTAATCTGACCCCAGACAAAACAAAGACTGTACAATTTTTGCCTCAGATCCATAGCTCCTGGCTGGACAAAAGACTATCGTTTAACGGTGTAGCCAGGCTTGACTTAGAAGATACTACTAATCCCTTGTCTGCTTCTTCCAGTGGTTAATTACACGCACTGACTAATTACATTCAGGATTTTACTGATGATAATTTCTGATGTCTTGTCACTGGATCCCTTTCAACACCGATGGCAGACTTTTTAGCCATATTAAAGCAACCTTACTCTTCTTAGATTTTGGCAAGTTAATTTTCCCTGCTTCTATCTGATGTTTCTCTCTCTCTCAAAAAAAAACCCACCCCCAACAAAAAAAGATATTCAACAGCTACTTTCACAGCCTCTGTGAAGAGCTAGCTAGAAGCTGAGTGCATCTACAGTGATGCTCATTTCCAGTTCTCCGTTTGGAAACTTACATTATCATATTGACTATCTTCACTTACATCTGCATCAGTAATGATTTGGCCATTCCTGGACAGGATATGGACCAGTACTAAGTATCTGTATTTCAATATTGAATCAAATATAATCTAAATAGAATATAGTATTTCCAAGTACCACTCTCGTCTGAACATCATTCGTTCACTCTACTACATCTCATGATGCTTATCTCACTGCTGTTCAGTCAAGATATCCCCATTTTCCACAGCAGAGAGTGAATTTCTTCAATTTTGAGCGGTGCAGAGAGATATCAAACTGAATTCTTACAGTTTGGGTGCAATCTCAGATAAATAAAACTTATGTGACTGTTTAGAGTAATACTATATCTTTAGCCAGTAAATTCAGTTTCAACTAGAGCTGCAGGGGCATTTGTAATGTCGTTGAAAAAACCAGGAGGAACAGGAATTGAATTTGGAGACCTCAGGATTGTATACAAGTTGATTAATCTCTTGCCCAGTCATGTCTAAAGAGAGGACAGCGTACAGAGGCCACGGTGAGTGAGGATGAGCAGGACAGACTGCCAGATCGAAGCTGTTAAAGCTGTTTATGGCAAACACAATGGTCGGAGTAGTGGGATTTACACTACTCCAACCTCACTGCAATCCATGATGCTGAGCACACCTTACTCTCACCTGCCCTATTAATTGCAATTTTTCACATTGCCCGTTCTTTTCCAGCTCCGTGCAGGAAATCTGTGAGTGGCCGTGATTTGTGATGCTGTTCATGCATTGCTGACGGGCCAGGAACAGCACTCATGACTAACACTTCATGTTTATTTGCAGATCGCCAGCTGCCTTCTCCCATTAGCAGCAGCTAATTTTCAAGTTGCGCCCTTTGCACAGATAAGGCACACCAGGGGCCGGGAGGACCCGCTTGATTTATTGCAGTTTGGCTGGCGGGTGGGCAGCACAGATATTCTCTCACGGCCTTGAGGGAAGATTTATGATGTACAAAAGAGGCATTTTCTTAAAAGAAAAAGAAAAAAAAAAAAGGCATCTGGTCCTAATTCCTGATATTCTCAAAAAAAACCCAGAAGTTGGGCATGTGAACCACCAAAGCTCATGTGATTTCTGCTCTTCAACTACTCTGGGATGAGCTCCTCAAGGAGATGGTATCCCCATGAGTGGGGAAGGAAGAGTGAGGTGCCACCAGAAGCCAATGAAGCAACCAGGAAAAATTGGCCAACAGAAAGGACAGCCTCCAAAAATGCTGGGAAACCACCAGTGAAACCAGCTGGGCACGGAGAGGACAGAAAGGACGATACTGCCCACACCCTGTGCTTGCTCAGTCCATGTTGGCTGCCCGGCACTAAGGCCAGGTGCCACAGCCACAGATTTACTGGTTTTATTCTGTGCAATAGCCAAATTTGCTGCCTTTGGAAACAAAAAAGCCACCCTTTCTGGAGGGAAAGTGTTTGTTGAAAGCTATAATGGGAGCATAGTACACAAAAGACAAAGTTTCCGGAATGTCCTACACAAAACAAATGTGCCCTGGGGCTTATTTTAATAATTCTTCAATTATTGCCTTACTGGTGGCTGATTTAGTCCAGGCTATTGAGACGCTTCTAATGGAAATCATCAATTCATCACAGAGACGACTTCCAAGAATCTAATCACGCAGATGAAAACAGACACATGTTCATGCTAATAATGAGGACTCCAGCAAAAGAGGGAAGATTTTATGTATCTGTTATTTTTAAAGGTTTATTTGCTCCTGTGTCTTAACAAACCAGGCTGGCTGACTGCCAGGCATTCTGGTTTTTACTGGGACTGTCCCATGGCCTTGGGAGAGATTTTAAATATCCACTTATACATTATTGCTTCAAGGCTGCTGTCTATTCTAACACTTTACACAGTTTCCTTGACACAGAAAATGAGAGTCTCCAGCTAATTCTTCATTAATCAACACAAGTAGCTCCACAGTAATTTTATTTTCAAGACAGAAGAGAGAATCAATGCCAACAAGCAAACCTTTATAGTTCATGCCCAATATTTTAGGAGTTTCTGTTACCATCACTGTGCCTATTTTTATAATATCTTTTAATAGGTGAATTGGTGGCAAACTGTAAAAGCTGATGTTTGAAAAAAGTCATGATTGATTCAACAAATAATAAAAGTTTAGCTAGAAAAAAGGAGAAAAGCTGAACCAGATTGTCTCAGATGCAGTAATCTGTGGGAGCTACATCCAGCACCAAAAGCCCAATACAGCACAGTTCAAAGACTCTATCTGACAGCAAACACCTGGGTCATCTTCTCAAAGTCAGACCATCAGTATGTAGATGGCAGTGGTGCTGGGACAGGGCACAAACTCCTGCCCATCCCACACAACAGCACCATAAAAATCCACCTCCCAGGGGTAGCATCCCAAAGGCAGGTCTTGGGAAACACAAAGCAGAGCGGTCAAAGAGGAAGGACATTGTCCTCATTTCCCTCAAGCCACTCCAGCCTCCAAAGCATCCACCAGGACTATCCCAAAGCCTCAAAGAAAACTTTTTGCTCCTGTGCACAGTTCTTCCTTGAGCTCTACCTCCTGGGGACCATAAAGGATAAAATTCCCCCACGTTTTACATTTCATACTTAAACTGCCCTATAAAATCCCATTCATGAGCAAGCCCCAAGCAACAGCAAAAACGCAAGCTGTAAAACTGCACCAGCTTCAGATTACAGCCATCGAACTGCTCCTCCCCGCTCAGCCTTGCTGCTGTCGGGGAGGCCCATGGCAGGAGAAGACCCCAAGAGTGTGCTTTCTGCCAGGCACGCTCACCATGGATGAGGTATAAGCCAGAACATGTAGTCTGGGACTTTATCCCACTTCTGGGGGAATGCAAAAGGTTGTGCTGATGGACATGATGCTGAGCTGGTGTGAGCTGCCACTGTAACAGCTCATCATGCCCCATAGGGAATCCTTGACATTACGATTTGATTGCTGTCAGTTTGGCCAGTATAGGATCTGATAAAATTCTAGGCATTCCTGCTGACCAAATCCATCCTCACTATTTCATGGATTCATCTGTGACTTTAAAAAATAAGCTTTTTATCTTCCTGTTACATTTTATACAGCTACTCGTAAGTGCCAGTCCTGGCTCCTTAGCATAGAATCATAGAATCACAGACTGGTTTAGGTTGGAAGGGACCATAAAGCCCATCTAGTTCCAACCCCCTGCCATGGGCAGGGACACCCTCCACTAGACCAGGTTGCCCAAAGCCCCATCCAACCTGGCCTTCAACACTGCCAGGGATGGGGCATCCACAGCTTCTCTGGGCAACCTGTGCCAGTGCCTCACCACCCTCACAGGGAAGAATTTCTTCCTAATATCTAATCTAAATAGACTAATCTCTTTTAGTTTAAAGCCATTCGCCTTGTCCTATCACTCCATGCCCTTGTAAACAGTCCCTCTCCAGCTTTCTTGTAGGCCCCTTTAGGTACTGGCAGGCTGCTCTAAGGTCTCCCCGGAGCCTTCTCTTCTCCAGGCTGAACAACCCCAACTCTCTCAGCCTGTCCTCATAGGAGAGGTGCTCCAGCCCTCGGATCATCTTTGTGGCCTTCTCTGGACTCTCTCCAACAACTCCATGTCTTTCTTGTGCTGGGGACCCCAGAGCTGGACACAGTATCCCAGGTGGGGTCTCACAAGAGCGGAGTAGAGGGGCAGAGTCTCCTCCCTCAACCTGCTGGTCACGCTTTTTGTGATGCAGCCCAGGGTATGATTGGCTTTCTGGGCTGCAAGTGTGCATTACTGGGTCATGTTGAGCTTCTCGTTCACCATCATCTGTTGCATATGTTATAAACACAGTTATGTGCAAATTAAAATCAAAAGCTCCTCCTCCATCCCAAACCAAAAGTAATGATTAGATGAAACCCAAACAATAATCTAGCAACTATAGCCCTCACTGTGTTTCTGGGCTGTGTGATTTATACACTGAAGAACACCACAATGTGTAGAAAACAGCTGGATTCTTAGAGGTTTTTGCTAAGTAGTCAAAGCACATTGCAGAAACTCATGGACAGAAATGAAATACAGACTTTGGCTGCAGGGGTCACAAGCCCCGCCTAGTGATCCCGTGTCCTGCATTCAGCAATAGCATCCCACAAGCGATGGGCAAATACCAAGTGGGACAGACCATGACGTGCCAGTGGTGTTGCACAGATTACAGCAGTGGAGGATTTCACCCCAATGGAGTTCATGTGGGGCTTGACGAGGAAGCAAGCCCACAGCCAGTGTGACTAGCAGTCACCCTAAGATTACGAAGAAGGACATGGCAAGGTAGTGCTGCAATCTGTATAGTAGAGCAATTAACTTGGAGTAAAGAGACTTTTATTCTGGCACAGACCATATCTGTAGGAAACTTATCTATAGTAGCTACTCCAGTCACTGTCCAGTGCAGACAAGATCTGAGCATCACAGAGAGACAAGCCCAATGCTGAAGAATGCCACTATTTAAGCTTTTACAGAGTCTGTGCCTTGTATGTGCATGCAACACGAGAGAGTTTTTGTAGGATACCTCCTTTTGTCAAGCAGTTGCTGCCCAACACCTTGGGGCCTGCACACTGATGCGCAAGTATTAGGGCAAAAGTATCTGTGCAACTGGTTGTCTGCATGAGAGCAATTCTGAGGTTAAAAACAGAGGAAATGGTATTAAAAATCAGTGCAGTCAGGGAGGCAGTGAGTCTCCCCATGCCAATGCATTCAAATCAGTAAACTGCTATTATGCTGGTCCTAAGGAAAAGATCAAAGAAAAGTGCTAAGAATTTAAATATACATAGCTAGATGTTCTGACGTCTCTGCTGATCAGGCAATTCTTGATTGCTCGCACACCAAGCAAGGTCTCACTAACACCACATAAGGCAAAGAAATGAGTATTTCTGCAGTAATTACATCTGATACTCACAAATCGAGATCTGCCCCTCAATTCTTCTCCCCGGGTCTCTCATGTTGGTGGGCAGGGAGGTGTGAGACATGCGAGATCATCACACTTCCCTGCAAACACAAAAGCACGGCCAAGGCAAGAGCTTGAAGGCAGGGGAGCAGTGTTTAACCTTTGCTCTGCCACTGATTCCCTGCACGACCTCGGGCGAGTCACTGGAGGATGAATCTAAAAAGGGACTTTGGTCCCTCGAGGGGGGAATTAGGCATCTACGATCAAATGCGCGGTTCGGATAACCTGGGTGCTGTCACTGCCAACAGGTCAAGAGCCATCATGCAGCCAACAGTGAGCAGCAAAGCTCTCAGGACATGGGGTACAAACTCCGCTCTCCGCTCCAGCTGGAAGGGAGGAGAGGGGGATTCAAGCCAATAGCTCCAACTCTTGGCAAGTGCCCTGAACCACAGGGTGTTTTCCATACATCCTTCTGAAAATGTTCCACCTCTTAGAAAATAACTCAAGACTCCCTCAGCGCTGTAACACTTACTCAGCAGTGTGACTGCCTTATTGATGCTAATGTCGCAGAGCAGTAACGAGGACCATTAAAATGAATATCAATTGTTCCCTTAACCTTTGTAGGGAGCCAACTGCATCCATTTAAGAAATACGTTCATCCTGTTCTGCTTTTAGTAGATGGTAATCTCAGCCCATGTCTTCCATAACTAACTGCAAAATCACCAAGCCAAGTTTGGTCTTGCAGAGAGACGTGCGCGTCCGCCTCTCCGGCAGGCAACCCAGGTGTATTTATGCAGTGGAAGAAGCCATTCACTTCAGCCGTTTGTTACAAACCAGTATGGAAAACAGATTTCACGCTGATGATTTATAAAGTGCTCTTAGACAGCCCTTAAATAATGAGTTATAACCAGGTATGAACATCCAAAGCCACTGCTGAAAATGCTCTCCTGCTCTTGCTGTGTTATTTATGCTGCTCTGGTTGCAAGAACTCAGCTTCCTGGTCCGGCTCCTCAGCCCAGCACCAGGATTGACCCGTCTCAGTGCCACAGATGTCTGTTTTCTATTTGGCTGTGGTATTCCCTGTGCAATATTAAAATGTCATCAATTCAGTTTAACAGGCCAAGTAAAGGTCTTAGTCAACTGTTGAACAGCTAAGTAAAACATATGGCAAATGCATATCAGTCCAGGGACTGCATTAAAAGTTTAAGGGTTCAATTAAGAGGAATCTTGCTGGTGTGTTCTCTGGAGGTTAGGAAAACAGAAATGCCAAATGTTTCCCCCCCTTGTAGCTGTAAAGCACCAGGTTGAAGCCCCCTTGTTAAAGTGTTTTTTGTTAAAGTGCTATTCCAGTATGTTAAAAGCACCTCTGTATAATACTCATTTAAAATAAACAATTTTTTGGGAAAATGGAGCCAATATTTTTATTAATTTGGGGTTTTTTTTACAATTGTTGTTGTTGTGCTGCAATGTCCTACCTTAAGTGCCCACGTTCAGTGTCACCACCCGAACCCTGAGGCTAGAGGTGCCCAAGCCTCCCACAAGGCAATGTCTGATACATCAGCGCTCCCGAGGCTGAAAGCTCGGCCACAAAACCAGCTGAACTTGACTTTCAGCACTGACCGAAGCCCTATTTGAAGACGCAAAACCAAGCAGCAGTATTACAATCTTTTCCACGGTTCAGCTTCCTTAAGGACATGGTCACCCAGCAGAAAGAACATGTTAATTAAGTAACACATCCTGCACACAGCAGTGTCACTGGATTCAAGCAGGTATTGACAATATAATGGACTGACAAAATTATTGTAGAATAATAAAAATATCCCAAAACACCTCAGCTTGCAAGAACAGACCTCCCAGCTCCCTAGGGTCTAAGTAGAAGAGACTCCAGGTGTTGGGTCTCAGTCTGGCATGTCCATTGCAGGACCATGGTGTGCATGTCCCATATAGATAATGCAGACATCACTGCAAGCCTGGCCCAGCGATGCAGAAGGGGCAATGGCATTGCAGCTGCAATCGGGTTGTCCCTGCAGTGTAGGACCCCCCTGAGAGCCACAGCTTTCAGCAGCAACCCTCTTGGTCACCCTGACACCAGGACCCCACCAGCAGCACAGGCAGGAGATCAGGTTGAAATGCAATATATATAGACACCATGCAAAAAAGCAGCAGCTCCTTGGTGGAGCAGTTAGATCACAAGACTGGGCTTGCTCCAGAGACAGACGGCACAACAATAGTCACAATTTTTGCTGCCGACGTTATTTATAGGCACAAAAATGTAGATCATTTAGAAACTCAGAGTGAGCTGCCAAACTAGGTACGGCAGCTGAACTCTCTGCCTAAGTCAGCCGTGTTTTAGGATATTCCCTCCTGCAGCAGCAGATGCAAACCCTGCAGGGCAGCAGCTCTGGGGCAGGAGGATGCAGTTCTGCTGGCACCTGGTTCACACCGGCACAGGAGCCACCAACCAAGGCAAGATGGCAAATTTCAATATTCATACTGAAAAGTGCAGTGAGATGCTGAGGTCTGAATCACTGCAGACAACAGGCATTTTCTCCCCTGACTACAAATGGGCTTTGAATTTGGCCCTAAGGTCCTCAAGCAGTAAGTGCGACATGGGAGAAAGATGTGATCCTTTGGGTTGGAAGTGGAGGACCCCAGCTGCAGGGAATGATAACTGCAACCACCTAGAAAAAACACACCTGAATCATTTCAGCCAGTTCCAATATAGTGAGCCGGGTATTACAGACTTCCCAGGTCTCCTCTCTGCCATGCTGCTCTCTTTTACTCTGATGAATGTTTCTTCCTTCTGGCCTCTCCTGTTTTAGGGCACCGATGATCATAGAATCACAGACTGGTTTGGGTTGGAAGGGACCTTAAAGCCGATCTAATTCCAGCCCCCCTGCCATGGGCAGGGACACCCTCCACTAGACCAGGTTGCCCAAAGCCCCATCCAGCCTGGCCTTGAACACTTCCAGGGATGGGGCATCCACAGCTTCTCTGGGCATGCTCAGAGTTTCTCTCAGAACCTCGCTTCATTACTGTGCTCCACCTTTGCTCATAGCTGATTGATTTTGGGAGATCACCTTGTCCCCCTGTCCTCACCACCCCACCTGAGAAATACCCATCCCGCCTCCACCAGCGCTGGGTGGGGGGTTCAGACCACAAACCACCACCACTTTCATAAGCCACACAACACTGAAACTGAGAAGGGGGAAGAATTAATTTGGTATTTGGTACAACTAAACCCAAACATTAAAAATATTTTTAAACAAAAGCCACACTGAGAACAGATCATGGGGCACAATGCGAAAGCAACCAGTGATTCAGACATTAATGCCTTTTATTAAACAAATAAAACACTCTGATGAATGCCTCAGAGTCTACAAATTATTCTCACAACTATGCAAAACTACTTTATGTTTCAGCTTTGGGGCATTGTTTAAAATTTACTCTAGCACTGTTTTCAGGAAAAGTCAATTTATTTCACCCAAGTGGAGATTTAAGACATCAGGGAGCCATCTGGTGGTTTGATTGCCTTCTAATTAAAATTCATCTCTTGGGCTCTTGACTTCCTCTGATGCTGAGCTAACTTGGGGGCTGGCCCAGAACAAAAATGCAGAAAAATTAAGCATTGTAAGATGTGCGAAAGTAAAATTTAAGTGTACGGAATTTCAGACAAGATTTTGCCATTGCTTTGTAAATGTGAACTGTCCACAAAGCACAAATGATGCAATTTTTTATATCTCTCTTACAAGTTTAGTAGTGGAATGAAGTTTCACAAAAATCCCCCCTGTGATGGAAAAAGAAAAGTATTAACTAAGTTTATGTTGCATTGCTATGGACTCGATGTTTTGTTTCCTAGAAAGCTTCACCATTTTTCTTGATAACTTCATACATTTTGAAAGAGAAATATATCTGTGGCTTTGGAGAAACAGAAAACAAAAAGAAAAAAACAAAGAAGAAAAGCAGATACTGAAACTAAGGATCCCTGCTAGTTCAGGCATTCCCTTGGCATTTTTTCCAGGAGGGAATCAAAGCCCCATCGCCAGTTCCTGGAAGGGCACCCACCCTCGAAGTCGCTATGGAAAGGGTGGTGCAGGCCACAGCCTGGCACCATCTCCTGGGGCAGAGCAGAAACGAGCAGAAGCTGCAGCTCCATTTGCTGTTGGACCTCACCATGTTGGTGTGTGTTAAGTGTGCTGGAGTCCAGCTGCCAAACCGAGCTCCTCCAGGGCTCGGCAGAGGAAGGACTTGATAATTTGGCTAATTAGGTTAGTGCCAAATTGCTCATTACTGTTCAGAGACTGGAGCAAATAAAATCAGGCAACTTAGGAAGCTCTTCCCACCCTCAGGGACAGTGGCAGCTGAGTGAAAATCTTCATCATGACAACTTTGGATGTCAACATTTATATTCCAGCTAAGTGTAATTATGGATGCCCAAGTCCCCGTTGGCATTTGGCCATTTTTCTCTCCATCCCTGCATAGACGTTCCCTTATCTCTTCATCCCTGCACAGACATGCCTCTGCAAGTTTTATTCCCAGATCTGAACCTCCTAAACAGAAGTTCAGGCAAGGCCAGACTGGATGTGTAATTCCACTCCCATGACAAATCTACTCTCGTGATAAATCCCAATCTGGAGCAGGGTCACCACTGTCATTACTGGGTTTATCTGACAAACAAATCCACGTGCTTGGGGTTTTTGACCATACCAAGAAAAGCCAATTCTGTAGAACTTCATTGCATAAGTCTCATGGGTAACTGTGCAAACCTCCCCTTGGACTATGGAGAAGCGTTAATTAAGAGTGGGGAAAGATGGTGACAAGGCAGTGTGTCCTCTCCGGGAGGACAGAGTAGGTGTCATTCCCTGAAAAGGTGACAGGAGTTACACCTGAGCCTGAGCGAAGCGATGCTGTGCTGCTCCCTGGAAGGCAGCGAAGCCTGAACCCACGGGATGTCAGAGCTTAAACACCATCATTAACCTGCATGGGTTTCCCTAAAAAAACAACCCAAACCATAGGACCCTGATTTCAGCTTGAATGGGTGCCCCCACTTCCAACAAAAAGCACAGAGGAGAAAAGTTACTCAGAAACAAACCAGCAATTTCTGAAGCTTTGTAGCAAGGGGAGGAGAGATACTGGTTTTATTTTATACTTTTGGCAGGGACGTCGTATGATTCATTGCTAAAGCTTTTATCCTTCACTGGTCAGTTGGTGTTCCTCCTCCTCAGCCACTTTTTCTACTTGCTTCCAGTATTTTCATCATTTGTATTTCTCCACGATCCCCACAGGAGGAGCCTCAGTACCGCTCTAGCAGGCAGAATTTGAGACTGCCGAAAAGCTTTTGCAGTTTCACTCTATATACGTGGCTGTCCTTTCAGTTATTAGCCAGGAAATATTTTTTTTAAATTACTCTGAAAGAGCATATTGATCAATCTGGACAGAGTTTCTAGGGATATTTTCCATAGACTGAGGTCTCTTTAGTCAGAAGCACTTGGTGCATCAGGAGCTATAATTTGAGAATGGGATTCTCACCTCCCTGTGTAGGGGAATATTTATGGGGGCAAAGTTACATCAGAGAGCATTTGCAGGATCACGAGATGAAATATACCTTTAACAACTTCTCTGCCAGAAAACCACAGGAGATTTCTGAAGTGTTGGAGAGTAGCTGGTAAGACAGTTTCATCCTGGAAACAGGCAAAACTAGGTTCTGGAAATTGTGCGTTACATTTTTGACACCACTACAGGCTCCTTCTGCACCCTAAAGCACGTTTTCCCCCTCCGAATGCTTTCATGTCGCCTTCTGCTGTTTGTCTCATCTATGAGCTCCAGGGCTTGTGAGATCTCCAAGCCTATAGCAATGTATCCGTGCCATTGCTAATCTCCCAGCGCAGCATCCCCCCTGGCCAGGTTGGAGGCATGGACAGATCCTTCCCTGTCCGTGCTCTCAGGTTTTCCAACCAGCAGAGGATGGGAAGCATCACCCCACAAACCAGGATCCACCTAGAGCACGTACCTGGGACCAGGATGCTGGGAGATGCTCCCAGGCTCCCACCTTAGATGTGGTTCTTGTGCTAAGAAAAAATCTCACTTGGCCTCTAGTCTCAGTTCTGGCACAGAAAAACAGTTAAACTCCATTTCTGAGACTAAAATTTCCTGGTAGTAGCAGCAGTTGCTGGAGGAACTGCTTCTCCGTGCTTTAATGCTGGTTAATTAGAAACCTATAGATTGACATTATATGAGAAATAACAGATCTTTTATTTTTTAGGTGTTTAATTATTAATAAATTAATGAGATGGAAACTGAAGTGCAAGGAAAAATGGTTCTCAGTCTGAAGGAAGTTAATATAAAATCTAAAATGCATTCTCTTCCACCTTATTAACTTTGAGACTGATATAATAACCTCAAGAGATTTTTTTTTTTTAGTTTGTCTCTTCTCTTAAGTTTATATTCAGATTTGCACAAAAGTAGTTTCTATATTCAGACTAGATCTTGAAAGAATTTTTTTTACAGAGTGATTTTTCCCATTTCAGAAAAGAAAACAGAACAAAGCCATTTATAAAATGTGCTAAGACCTGAAGATAAATGTTACTCAGAAAATTCTTACTTTTCAGAGAGGAATCAACCTCAGCCCAGTTTTCCATCACTAAAATACAAAATGTACTCTGCAAAATTTCAGGAGGAAATTCATTATATGGCCCATTCCTGCTCATGCGTGACCATACCAAAATACCTCTGCAATATTGGCCTGTTCTGTTCTAATTTATCTTGGCATTACAGGCAATTTCAAATTGCAGAAGGCAGAAGTGGGGAGAAAAACTCCTGCATCATTTTGTCCATCAGTCTTCTGATTGTCTTCTCTGAAGTTGCAGGATCATTCCCCACTCCTCTGTCCTGTTCAGCTGTGACAGATCTCTTCACACTTCATTCAGAGGATAACTTCAACTATTAGGAAAGTGTGTCCTGATATGATACTCAACATAAAAATTTCCTTTTCCTTTTATTCTTTTTTTATTTTCCCACCATTTCTACCCTGTCTCAGGCAGATGTCTCAAAGTCAGCACCACCATGGCAACCTCAGCGTTGACGTCCTTTGGGTTGGTGGCTGTTTCCTAAGGTCTTGCACCCAGCGGGATCCTTCCCAAATTCTCCTGTTCTTCCTCTGTGAGCTGCTACTGGAATCACCACTGCTCCTGTAACCTAAACCCCGTCAGGATCTCCTTGTCCTCCTTCTGAGGGTGTACGGAAACCCCATCACTAGTACCGAAATGACAAACACCTCTCTTCTCTACCACTGGGAAATGCTGAGCTGTTTACAGAGCACATGTTACTCTCTTTTAAAATTCAAAGGAATATGTTAAAATTACCATAACTTAATGTCACAGGAGAGATGATGTCCAAAGTTTTCTTTGGAATTTCTTGCTGAACAGAAGTTTCTGCAGACGGTATTTGCTTTTCCCTGAAAAAAATGGATACATCCTTCTCCCCACCTCAGCAAGAGCCTGAATCACAGCTCACCAAGCATATGGAAAAGCTCACAGTGACTTCAATGGTTTTGAGCAACGTCCCACACGCACACGTAAGCTATTAACTTAAACGTCCTTCCAGAGCATAGTTTATCCTAGACTAGGTGCTTACTGATGTTTCTTCTCCAGAAAGAGAGAGGTTTACAGAGCTGTACTTGCTGTAGCAGGTTAACAGAGCTGAAGAAACCGATCTCCTGGCTTTTTTTACACCTGCAGTTAGAATGAGTAATCAGAAAAGGTCTGACACAGTTTTCCAACAGCAGCCCTTTCTCTCCCCTGGCAGTCTGCATCCACCAGACACTGTGCATAACATATCCTGGATTAATCATCGCATGGTCAGACTGACCTCTTGAGCTCTTTTAAACTCTTCCCAGGCATTTCTGCCAGCCTCTTAAATCATTTCTGTACTTCTTGTCACAGATAGTCTCAATATCCTAATGCTTTTTCAAACATTGTGGGTGATGCATGAAACTCTACATTCCCCTGTCAGGCCCTCAAAATAACCACTCTATACTTAGAAAAGGAAACACCTTTCTGTTTCAGCCACCAGGAAACGCTGAGTTGTTTATGGGGCATATGCTACTGCTTTCAAAACTCACAAGAATATGTATTTCCCTCTGTTGAAGGCACTTGTAGTCTATTTATCAGGGAGATATCATCACAGAACTCATAGGGATCTGCTTATATCCAAGAATTCTACTCCTCCATTAGATACATCTCAAATAAGCCTATGTTTCAAAATTTATTAGGAAAGAAGTGGGGAAGGAACAGAAAGACCCGTGTTTCTCTCTGAGAAATCAGCTTGAAATGGATGCTGTAACTAACATATGCAAATATCCTTTTTTGTGTGTGACAATTTAGTTTAGACCTTAATTGCTTAA
Source organism: Aramus guarauna (assembly GCA_013400195.1). Classification (NCBI taxonomy): domain Eukaryota; kingdom Metazoa; phylum Chordata; class Aves; order Gruiformes; family Aramidae; genus Aramus; species Aramus guarauna. The sequence continues at coordinate 753,590 of VXBL01008794.1, forward strand.
CTGAATCACTTTAAAACTGCATAGTAAAATAAATGACTGCAGAAGTCTAAATGTATGAGTATAAATACCTTTTTAAACATCTTGAATTTTTAGACAGTGAATCAAAGAGAAACAGAAGGGCGCAGTCTTATTTTTAACCACTTTCCTACTACTCAAATTATAAGAAACAATGAAATACATCATAAGAGACATCTTGAGATATTTTGGCATGCTACTAAACTGAAATTCAATGGCTTGACATGCTATCTCAGATAATTTAACTTTGAAGTCTTTGCTAATTCTTCTCTGGATTACTGCCGAACATAAGTTTGATTTCAAAGCTCTCCCTGTTTGGCTTTGCACATCTGAACTGAGAACGACATAAAACATTTTAAGTAGCTCCTGGAGAACTTTTAAAAAGTGTTATTGATAAGAACAGTGTTTATGCGTGCTGGGATAGCCATGTGAGTGCTGGTGAGCCCACGGTGCGAGGGCTGACGGGCAGCAAGGAAGGGAAACGCGTTGGATGCTGTGGTGGAGATCGCGCCATCTTGCTCGTTTGCTCTCAGCAGCTCAAATGCGGTGGCTTGGTCCACACTGAAGGCTGAGCCTCCCAACAGCCAACAATGCTGACAAATTCACAGTTCCTGGGGGTGTGAGACAGCACTCCGACACCTGCCCACCACAGCCTTCCAGCATAGTCTTCCATACCCTTGTCTGCTCTGCAACACCAGGAACGGGTCTTTGGGTTTGCAGCCTGTAGACCAAGGGTCCGGTGGGTTCTCTCTTCCTCATAAACCTGTTTTTGAGTGTGGATTTTCCCCAGAGACCACCCGCATGTCTCGCCTTTCCCGCCAGCTCTGACTCAGCCAGCGTAGGACTGTGAGCAGCAATGAGAGGCAGATCCGTGACAGCTTCCTCCCAACATACTCCCTCCTCCCCTCCCTCACCACCGAGAAGCTCTTCACACTGCCGGGGAAGCACAGGATGCTGCCTTAGCACCAACTCCTACCCACCAGCTGGTACACTTAACTTGGGATCAGCAACGGCCTTTCTGCCCTGGCAGAGTAGCAACCAGCCCAGCCTCCAGGACCAGAGACACAAACACCAGCCCTAAGACACCCCCTAATCCTGAAATTGGCTGGGATAGGAGACATCTTAAGGAGGCTGTGCATTTCCTCTGACCATGCAGATGCAATTTGGGGGTCTCCTTCTGCTGGGAGGGAGATGTAGGACACATCTACAACACCAACTAGATGAAGACCAGGAAATGAGCTTAAGCACTCACTTAAGCACCAAATGCCTGAGGTCCATGGATCCCTTCCTAGCTCACACCCTGGCTATGTTTTCAATCACTGCAATGAGATGTCTCTCCAACACCTGCCAGCTTCCCATGCCAGTCCCCAGGTCATACAACTCATACCCTCAGTGTCACTCTATAAATGTTCTGTTGTGTTGAAGTGCAACATAGTCCTTCACATCCATTGAAACACTCTGAAATGAGAAAAGCCAAACGGCATATTGATCATGTGTGAGGGCCAACATGACACCATCTGGAGCCTCAAGGAGACCAAAGGCCAAATGCTCAGTGGTGTGGATGTACCTGAGACACAGAGCAGACTATCATAAGCAGGGTAGGCACAAGCCTGTCCTAGTCACTTGGCCGAGGGTTCAAGAACAAGCCTCTTACCTGTTTTATTTAGCAAATTTGATCCAGCCAGGACCAGGAAGAATTCTTTGCTGTCAATATTAGGTTTGGTCCATTCCCACCCTTTTCCTAGATATTTTATCTAGGAATTTTGTTTGCCAAAGTATTTTTTCTTCCCTAGCTTGTCACAAGCACTCTACTGTCCCATGCAATGCTGAAATTAGAATCAGAATCACAGACTGGTTTGGGTTGGAAGGGACCTCAAAGACCATCTAGTTCCAACCCCCTGCCATGGGCAGGGACACCCTCCACTAGACCAGGTTGCCCAAAGCCCCATCCAACCTGGCCTTGAACACTTCCAGGGATGGGGCATCCACAGCTTCTCTGGGCAACCTGTGCCAGTGCCTCACCACCCTCACAGGGAAGAATTTCTTCCTAATATCTAATCTAAATCTCCCCTCTACTAGTTTAAACCCATTCCCCCTTGTCCTATCACTCCATGCCCTTGTAAACAGTCCCTCTCTAGATTTCCTGTAGGCCCCTTCAGGTACTGAAAGTCTCCACGGAGCCTCCAGGCTGAACAACCCCAACTGTCTCAGCCTGTCTTCATAGGAGAGGTGCTCCATCCCTCTGATCATCTTCATGGTGTCCTCTGGACTCACTCCAACAGGTCCATGTAAATTGTTTCAATTATTACAGTTCTATTCACAGGCAAAACCTAATTTTTCATCTACAGAACTGATCTTATTAAAGTTAGCAGAAAAGAATCTGGCTGAATTCAGCAACAGCATGGTATGCCCCTAGATGTGGGCATGGACACACTTGGTCTCGGCACTCTAAAGGGTTGAGAAAGCCCCAGGGAGGGTCAGAGCCAATATATTCATTAGCCGTGCACAGAAAGCAAACCAGTGCTGCTTGCCCCCATCCTCATCCCACTAGTCCTGCTTGTTGTCTGTCTTGCTTCCAGTCCCTTCACACAGTCCTTGAAGAGCCCTTTGAGGCATTTGGTTTGTACAGTAAAAGGAGGAAGACATTCCCTATTAAAAGTGGAATGAGATTATCTAACACTCCCAGATGGTTTGATGGTTGCTAATTTTCATCAGTCCATTGGTTAATGCAGTTTTGATAGGGGAGGCAAGCCTTTGCTTGATGCAGTTCAGCCGATCAGTACAGAAATCCCTGGGTTTATAGGGTTCCAGGAAACAAATGTAACCCCTCATCAAACTGATAGTAAGAACTGGGCCATGATAGCCACAGAACAGTCATGCAGAATAGCCATTCTCTGGTTTTTGAGGGCAAAATCTACCATTATGCAGGCACATACATGGTGCTTCATTTGCATCACACAGCATTTGTTGTCACTTGTGTTGGTCATTTGAGAAATGATCCTCCTAGTTGTACTACAGCCTTTAAATCTTAAGCAATTAGTATCAGACTGAAGTTATCTACATAGGGCTTTCAAATGATCTATGGGACCACATATAAGTCATTCACCAAATTGCTTGTAACCCAACTGAGAAGGAGCAGATTTCAAGGGAAACACAGCAAGTGCAGGTCAAAATAGTACTCAAAATAGCCAAAGCTGGAATTTGCAGTCATCCAGATCAGTTTTGGGGATAATTGTACGGTTTGGTGGGTCTGTAGTCTCTGTCCTGTATGTACCCTACAACTCCACCAATGTGTGGTACCACCAGTGTGTGGTACCACTTCTCAACATCACTTTCATTTATTTTTGTCCTATGACATGACTATAAACAACTTCCCTGCAAAAAGCATATCCAGGGTATTACAAGTCTTGATAATCTATGATTAATGAGATTGTGCGAGTGGGTCTTGTTTTCCTGGACAGTTATATTTTTATGCATTGCTTTGATTTAATAACAGTAGAAACAAATCTATTCACTATGCCTCAGCTTTGTAAAGGAGTCATTGAAATGATAAGTGAAATGTTTAGAAAACTGCTGAAAAAAACAAAGCCATCAAAATCTCAGTTAATTAGCATTAGCTAAGTAACTGCAGGAATAACTGAATTAGCCTATTTTGTTGCTGTAGGTAATGATTAAAAAGTATTCAATTTATGGCAGTTTTCAAGTTGCTAAGGATTATGAGAACAATGCACACTATTTTCAGCTTGCCAAGGAGAGTGAATCAAATGCAACAGCCCAATCCTTCAAAAACAGTCCTTCAGATGATTCATCTGCAGAAGCCTGGCTGGAACGTGTTGCGTGGCCTGATACCACTGCATTGCCTCTCTGTGGGAGCCAAGGCAAAGTCCCCACCACAAACCCAGACAAGTAATTAAAGAGACTGGGCTTAAAAGGGAAATCTTGTACATGTCATGTATGTCAGAACTCCAAGAAAAGGCAGATCCTGTGGCCCAGCCAGGGTGCAAAGGCTTTACTCCAGCAAAGGAAATCACTGTTGATGGAACTTTGGACAAGTCTTGCTATGTCAAATTTATCTGTTGGTGCTGGTTAAACTTTGGTTCTTTGTGTGGAAAAATAGGACATTTCTATTACAAATTTTATTATGTTATTTATCTATATAGACAGGCAAGGAAGGAGAGGCAAGGGGCTTACACTCTATGTTAAAAAATGGATTGATTGCACAGAGCTGTCTTTGAAAAATGGTGATGAACAGGCCAAGCCAACAAAGGAAACCTTGTGGTGGATGTTTACTACAGACCGCCCAATCAAGGATGTTGACGAAGTGTTCTTACTTTATGGAACGAATCCTCTTGGGGTCAAATGAAGCATGTGATTGGAAAAAGCCAGTATGGATTCACCAAGGGCAAATTGTGCTTGACAAACCCAATCGCCTTCCATGACAAAGTAACCTGCTTGGTTGATGAGGGGCAAGCAGTGAACATTGTCTATCTGGGTTTCTCCAAGGCTTTCGATACAGTTTTCCACAGCCTCCTCCTTGAGAACTGATGCATCACGGTCTAGACAAGTGGTCCATGTGGTGGGTGGGGAACTGCCTGACAGGGCACACCCAGAGGCTGGTGGTAAACAGCTCCTCTTCAAACTGGCTTGTGACAACAAGTGGGGTTCCCCAGGGATTGATACTGGGCCCAATGCTGTTTAATATCTTCATATGTGATCTGGATGATGGGATCAAGTGCATCCTGATGAAGTTTGCAGATGATACCAAACTGAGTGGGAAAGTGAACACTTTGGAAGGAGAGCCACCCTGCAGCAAGACCTGGATAGGCTGGAATAGCAGGCTAACAAGAACCTTATGAAGTTCAACAAGGACAAATGTAAGGTCTTGCACTTGGGAAAACATAATCCAGGAATGCAGCACAGACTGGGATCTACCTGGCTGGAGAGCAGCACTGTGGAAAGGAACCTGGGAGTCCTGGTGGACACAAGCTCAATATGAGCAAACAGTGTGCTGCAGCAGCAAAAAAAAAGCCAACAGGACTCTGAGTTGCATCAACAAGGGCATCACCAGCCAAGATAAAGAAGTCATTAACCCACTCTACTCAGCACTTGTCAGGCCATACCTGGAATACTGTGTTTAGTTTTGGTCCTCCTTATGCCAAAAATATGTGGACAGGCTGGAAGGCCAGAGAAAGGCCACAAAGATGATCAAAGGACTGGCAAGCCTGCCATATGAGGAAAGGCTGAGAGAATTGGGTTTCTTCAGCCTTGAGAAAAGAAGGCTTAGGGAGACCTCATCACCATGTTCCAGTACTTAAAAGGTGGCTACAAAGGAGATGGAGACTCCCTTTTTACAAGGAGTTACTTGGAAAAGATGAGGGGTAATAGGTATAAGTTGCTCCTGGGAAAATTCTGATAGAACACAAGAGGAAATTTTTCCACAATGAGAACAATCAGCCATTGGAATAATATCCCCAGGGAAGCGGTGGATTCCCCAACATTGGACATTTCTGGGATTCAGCTGGACAGGGTACTGGCCATCTTGTCTAGACTGTGCTTTCACCAAGAAAGGTTGGACCAGATGATCCTTGAGATCCCTTCCAACCTGGTATTCTATGATTCTATGATACTTCAACTACTGTGCTTACAGGCTCTGATCCTGCTGGGGAACTTTAACCATCCTGACAGCTGCTGCAAAAGTAGCCAGAAAGCTGTAAGCACTCCAGGAGACTCTTGGAGTCAGTGCATTGAGGGTAATTTTTTAATCAAGGTGAAAGTCCAATCAGAGGAGAAGTGTTATTGGACCTGTTGCTCACCAGCAACTGGTGGTTGAAAAATTGGAGATGAGTCAACAATGTGCATTTTCATGTCAGAAAGCCAACCGTATCCTGGTTTACATCACAAGAGGTGTGACCAGCAGGTCAAGGGAGGTGATTCTGCTTCTCTACTCTGCTCTTGTGAGACCCCACATGGAGTATTGCGTCCAGCTCTGGAGTCCCCAGTACAAGAAGGACATGGAGCTGTTGGAGTGAGTCCAGAGGAGGCGCCACTAAGATACTCAGAAGGTTGGAGCACGTCTTCTATGAGGACAGGCTGGGAGAGTTGGGGTTGTTCAGCCTGGAGAAGAGAAAGCTTCAGGGACAACTTATTGAGGCCTTCCAATATATAAAGAGGGCTTATAAGAAAGATGGAGAGGGACTTTTGACCAGGGCCTGCAGTGACTGGACAGGGGGCAACAGTTTTAAACTGAAGGAGTGTAGGTTTAGATTGGACATCAGGAAGAAATTCTTCATGATGAGTGTGGTGAGGCACTGGAACAGGTTGTCCAGAGAAGCTGTGGCTACCCCATCATCGGAAGCGTTCAAGGTCAGGTTGGATTGGGCTTTGGGCAACCTGATCTAGAAAGGTGCACCTGTTCAATGGCAGGGGGTTTGGACTAGATGACCTTTTAAAGGTCCCTTCTGATGCAAACCCTTCTGTAGTTCTCTGATTTATCAGAAAATAAAGTTTTAGAATTTTCAGAAGAAATTCTGAATGTATCGCAAGAAGTAAAACCTTACAAGCAATTGTGTTTGCTTTCCATTTCTCTGGATCAACGAGTTTTACAACTCAAAGGCTTTGCAGGTTAATTGTGCAAGACAGAGCTACACTGGAATCTGATGCTGTCTACTGAGTGAGAATTCAATATGAAGGAAAGTAGGATACGCTTTGTTTTAGGAATGTCTCTGAAAAACATAAAGAATGCTGAATTCTCTAAAATGGATCATTACATGAGAAATAATGCATTGGAAAGAAAATATGTTTTCTGAAACCAATGTTAATATTCACATTCTCAAGGGCACTTGCATGTTCAGACTGAAAAAAAGACTATTTTATGCATTCAAAGGCCAAGTGGAATAAAAACAGTACACATTTTCTTTGCCTTGTAAATAACTATTCAATAGGACCAGGACCTGGAGGCCATGAATATAATTTACTACCAAGAGACTATAGATGAAGTAAACACCAAGATAGTAACTTTTGCACTAACAGCCATGTGGCGTGGTATATGCATGACTGAGGGTACACAAGAGAGTGTCTTGAAGATAGAGTCAATTCTCCTGCTGCTAGTTCAGGTTTCCTCTCCAATTTCTTCTTCTTCTCGTCCTGCATTTGGGAGAGACCTAATCACCATGCAGAGGTACCTGTGGCTAAATAAGGGCTGACATCCCCAGGTGGGAACTAGGTTGCAGAATATAACTCTGCAAATTACTTCTAAAACTCTTGTGTTCGTGCCAGTGGTGAGAATGTGGACAGACTGAAGTTTGAATTATGTCAGAAAGCTCTGAAAAAAATGCGCCAGAAAGAAGCTGTTGCCTCAGTGATTTGTGCCGCGGGGTGATGGACAGCAGGACCAGTGCCAGACCAACAATGCTTAATGTATGAGCTGATGTGTCCCGCTCGGAAACCTAAAAAGTCAAACCAGGTGGTAGAAGGGGCTGTTATTTCCACTTCCCGAAGTGGAGCAGAGGCGTGGAGGCTGTGCCTGGTCTGTCCCTGAACAGGAACAGGGCACTGTCCTGCAGTCATCCATACTGTTGGAGCTTCTGGCATGCTCCCCCAGGCTGGTTCACCCCGAGTCAGCCATCCTCCTGGCCAGTGCCTGGACACAGCTCCGTGCACAGCACCAATACAGACGTTTTTTATCTACTGGTATAGCTGTGATCAAACAGATCATTCATATCCACCACCCAGAGTGGGAATAAGATACCCAGGCACACCCAGACAGCTTTCCCAGTGGTCAGTGGGTTTGAAGGCTTATGTATCAAGCCTAAGGCTCTCATGTCCCCAAGAATCCTCCTCCAAAGGCCCTTTCTGGTGTTCAGTATTGAGGCCAATAAGTATTTCAAACACAGAGCTGATTACTAGTTATCTTACTTGTTATTGCAATGCATCCTGGAGCATCCATCACTTTGAGCTCACCGCTTTGCATGTGAACAAGAGAGAGATGGGGAAAAGACTGAGCGTACCTTCCTTTTTGACCTGGAAGGGACCTGGGCACACTGGGGATTCCCAAATTCCCCACCCCACCCTGCCCCAAGGAGATCCAGGCACACTGCACTCCCGCTGCACAGAGGGAGGACTTTTGCTCATTCCCAGATGGACCACAGTGCTCCTCAGTGGACAACGCCAGAGGCCAGATTCCAGTACTTCTTTTACTTCTTTTACTTTTTCCAGTATTTCTTTTAACAACTTACTGCATGAAGTAAGCATTGACTTGAGGGGAAAAAACCCACAAAACAAAACAACAAAAAACCCAAACCCAACCAATTAATCTTACCCAGAATTAATTAGGAAAGTATTTTTTTTCTGTGGGCAGGGAAATTACAAGACAAAATGATCTGCGACCACAATGCAAATCAATGACAGAATAAGATTTTCAGACCTGTGTGCTCTAACCACAAAAACAGCCTTGCAAGACTCTGGAGAGCCGCAGCTCCTGGTTCCTGTTACACATTGCTGGTAAACAGGCTGGAGTATTTTTCCACAGATAAAGAAACCTGTCCTGTACTTAGTCTGCACCGCTAGATTTTTTAGCTTACAGAAGAACATTGCAATTCCTCTAGCAGAATACACTCACTCTTCCCAGCACATCAGAGACAGCCTAATGAGCACCTACCACTGAGATACTATGTCTGCTTCTACTTTTTCCACCCTATGGCTCAGCTTCTGCTTTTCCCTCGTCCTCTTTTGAGCCGGGGGCTGTCTCCTCTGCCACCGTCCCAGCAGCATACCAAAATTTAGAGCCGGCCAATGCTTCCTGACTCTAACAGCCGATGGGTATTTGCAGTGGACCTTCAACACGTTAGAAGCACACCATTATGTCATTTGCCTTGCCAGGGGCTGTCACACACCCAAGCAATAAAACAATAAAACACCCAAGCAAAAACACCCAAGCAATAAAATACACCCGCGCTTGCCTCCTGCCGGCATCCAAGGGCTTGTGATGTACAGACCGGCTTTAGGTGACCTATAGCAGAATGTAAGCATCGAGTACAGTCAGTCCCCTCCGGGGTGTCTCTGCACACTCTGCTGCTGCAGTTGCCGAGAGCCGTACGTCCACCGGCGTGACAAGGGAAACCTGTAGCAAAGCACCTTGTGCAGGATCTCCACGCGAGTGGAGCTGGCTGAGAGCAGACGCACGGTCAGGAAAGCTCAGCCACAGGTGATAACCTATTCTGGGACTATCACCTGGTCACATTTAACAGCATGCTCCAACGAAAAGGAAATTCAGGCCAGAGAGCAGCTCCAGACCTTCAGCTAAATGCACAGACAGCAGCTACATCAGTTGTTTTGGTTTTTTTTTTCTTTCTTTTCCCTTTGTTTTTTGCCTGTGTTGTTGTGCAAACAGTTGCCTTTTTGCAGTAAACCTTCGAACACACACAGCCACGAAAGCACTAGCAAATTTCTCGAGTTAATTCAGCTGAAGTGGGGCCAGGATTAAAGCACAGACCGTTCAGTGGTACCTCTCTCCAGCTCAGTGGGAAGTGCTGCCAGCAGTAGCCCTGCCTGCTCCTGCCTGCTCCTGCCTGCTCCTGCCTGCAGGCAGCACTCCTCACTCCCACTCTGATATAAAGTAAATGTCCCCACACAGCAGAGAAATGGTCTCTCCCCAAAATGCTCCCTTATGCCGTTTCTAGGAGCTGCTGTGACTGTCCTGAGAGTGGGCACATCTCAGTAGTGAGGAAAGTGACTCCAACCAACCATATCTAGCTCCTGGGGGAAGAGGGTGCCAAATAAAACACCTTTGCCCTGGAAATTTGCTTTTTGAAATATATTTCATCTGGTGTAAAGTATGACCCAGCATTCAGTGACAGAAATCTTACCCACATTTCCCTTGCCACCCTTCAAACTAGGCAAGACAGCATCGATACGAAGCAAAATTACACAGCAAATCCAGCTGCAAAACCACCTGAAAAGAGCAGCTTTAAAAGCTTCTGGCAGAGAGTTTCCAGCCCCAAGAGGCAAAACGCCAGAAGCACTTTCTGTGAACGGTCCTGCACCATACTTAGAGGGGAACAAGCGTTAATCGATGGAGCAGACCCTGGGCTGTGATGACATACATATTCCTGCAGGTAACACTGGTGAGCAACCAGAGCAAGGTAATTTCGCTCTTCTCTGCCCAGTATCACTTAATTATGTTTATACTTCTCCAGTCCACTGGCGCTAGGTAACAGGTCACAACAGGGTGACCCTGAACTTTGGGACTGAGTACATCTAACACCACTGTCATGACAAGGAGCTTCATGACGATGGCAGGATGGATGCTTGCCTCCATTTTTCCCCTTTTCTGGAGCTGTAAGAGACTCACAGCAGAGTTTTAATGGCAAAACCCCTAAGTCAGAGATGAATAGCTGGATGAATTTTATTTTGCTAACTGGCTTTTAATGTTAAGAACATTTTTGCTGTGCATGCTTACATAGGTCTTAAAATCTCAGCTCTCCTTCAGTGGATTTCAAATTGTATTTCTGGCTTCTTTTTCATTATGAAAAGAATGAAATTAATTCATTATGAATTTTGGGGAGGGGTATCTTCTTTCCTCAGGGACATATGGACATTCAAAGGCTCTGCTACCTCTCACCCAAGGATGTCGGTGCTCCTTAGAATACCATCAATTAGGAATGAAGAAAATAGAATTACAGAGAGGTGAAATGCTACTAACCAACAGAATAATCAGACAGAATAAACACCAAACTCATCCAAACCATCTTCAGTACTCTCGTATAGCAAGCCTTTTGCAGCTAAGCCAGGATCACACAGCCCCAAATGGGAATTTTGTCTTGGAGAAGAAGGGAAAAGACAACATAAGTATTTGGGTCTCTGAACACACTTTTCCTCCAATTTAAGGGAAAAAATGGCCTTTGCAGGCTAAGATATAACCATGTGGTATGAATCAGAATAAAATGAGCACATATTCTATAAATGCATCAAAGAAAGACTTCATCAGCAGCAGTATTTTCTTTCTCTACAAAATGCTTAAAAAAGTAAAAGTTTGGCTTGAGCAGACCTAACCAGTGTTTCAGAAAAAAGAAAAACACAAAACCCTTAAGATTTATTTTCCATTGAATAATTTTCCAAGGAGAAGGTTTAAAGCAGAAAACTATGACAAGAACTGCTGCAGTGCTATGAAAATAGTTTCTGTAAGAAGAAGTAACCACAGCACTACAAAAGGAAGTCAAAACAGGATTTCAAACAGTAACCTGTATTTCCATTAAAAAATCTAGGTTTTACACAACCCTGTTTAGAGTCCTGGCCCTCAGCCCAGCCACAGAAAGCTATATGAATCTCCCTGGCTTTAAAAATATGCCCTACGTAGAGTTTCTGGGGCAAGTACCAGACAAAATGTAAAGCAAGAGATCTTTTCTTTCACCGTGAATATGAATGGGATGATAATGCTTCATCATCACCTGGCTTAATGGGTTCTTCTTCTAGAAGTTGTACACAGAGCCTCTTGACAAAACAATAAAAATATAAGTGCAAGTTAGTGCAGTTAGTTGCATACAGACTCTTGACCAGAGTAACCTATCTGACTATACTTCCTAGAACGGTGGTTGGAGCTGAGATATGAGCATGCTTGGGGAATTCAGCCTTCCCCCCACCAGAAGATCCTGGACTGGAAAATTTGACTTCTGGTACACACTGATACGTAACACTCATGAGCCTACTACTGTCCCCTTTGCCACAGTCTGTAAAACTTTCCTCCAGAAGAAAATTCAAGAAGGAAAACCAACTTTTAATAATGGTTTCATCATGTAAAAGAATGGACTTGTGAACGCCAGTGTTAATTTTCCCTCTTGCTTCTATGCTGTGTTATTTCACTTCAAAGCTTTCCAGGTTGTTATGAAAGTCCTTTTCTGTTTAAATGAGTGTAACCATTTAATCAGAATGCCACCACATCGTGCCTGAGAGGGATCCTACCATATCATAATGAATTCTCATACTGTGGCATATGTGGATTTAACATTTATTATCCTCCTCGCTGCAAACCCCCTTCCTCCTGAATTAAACGCCAGCTATTTAATTGATTTTAGTGCACCACAGCGTAAATTACCAGGTACCAAGAGATGCAGAACTAAATGTAAAAGACTCATTCAGTGACTATGCGAACATCAAGTAACCAGCAATAAAACTTCTGGGCAAGGCATGAAAGGAATGAGATGGTTATCCAAATCCAACAAAATGGAGAGAAAATTGCTAGGGCTCTAAATAGCCACCTGCCTGCTGTTTGGAGAGAAAGACCTCACTCCAGGTCTCAGGGAAGCAGCGATATTATACAGGATTATTGGCAGATACATATTGCTGCCCCGTGAACTGCCTATACCAGACCAAGCTATACAGTTCAGGCATATACGTCCCGCTGTAACAGGGAGCCCTGACTGGGAAGGAGCAAAGGAACTGCTGGTGGGCTGAAGGAAGAAACTCAAGTCAATGCTGCCAAAATTTATTGCTGTAAAAAACAATCAAGGTGCATACTCTCGCCCTAAGGATTTGGTACCGGCCCTTGCTGGGGACTGGATATTACATCAAATAACCCTCAGAAAGTACTTGTTTACTGCACTCATCAGTGTAGGGAAATAATCAGATATGCTTGTATGATTTATGAGCCCTTCAAATCTTTCTGTAACTTTAAAGAATAAAACATTAAAACAAGGTTTATTTGGAATTTTGGCCAAACCTCATTTTCCTTATTGACAACAGCAGCTTTGCAACAACAGAGATCTTTCCTAAAGAAAAAAAATCCATTTTCATCTGAACTGTTCACATTTCTGTAAAAGCAAACAACATTATAATGCTGCCTGTTCAATGAAAATGTGGAAATGTTTCTCCATTATCTCTTTATTCCCAAGGCTAAAGGGGGAAAAAAAAAATCACTCTCCATCAGATGTAGCATAGTGCTTTGATTAAGCAACAAACCCCCCCCCAGTGTTGCCTTGCTAATGAGTCCATACGGGGACACTTCAGACTAAGCTAACAATAACGAGTGCAAGGTTTGGAGCAAGGATGTTGATAATCCTCTACACCTGCTGAAAGTGATTTCCTATAAGTGATTCTGTAAATCATCATGAGAAAGTCTTTTATAGTCCCCAAGATGAAGAACATTCTCACCATTCTTGTGTTGCTGGAGGAAGGCTGGACTGATGCCCATGGACTCTAAAACGCCTGCCCGTAGCCGCAGCTGAAGCCCTGACACATAAAACAGTACAAGGAAGCCCACAGGTCTGCTGCTCAGTGCCATTCCCAGGAGAAGGTGCTGTGTTTGGAGGGGACCTGGGGAACAGGAGCTACTGAAAGTCCTGCCATAGCCAGAAAAAAGGAGAAAAACCAAAGTGCTAAGGGCAGCTAACTATCCAACGAGCACATATCACACTTTGGGGATCATACACAATCTACACAACTACAAGTCATCCTGGAGATCACTCAGTGGTCTATTACTCTGTTACCAGCAAACCTGCCCATGCCCTGATCTCTACCCCAACATTAACTTTTCCTAGGCTGCTTATAACCTCTCACTCACTGGAAACAGGGAAATACTCCTTCGTATTGAACACTCACCAGCGTAATCCAACTGATGTAATAATCTTTTTTTCATGAAGAAAAAGATGTGAACTTGATGCTGGATTAATAACTGCTACCCAGTTCCCAGGGGCATGATGCCAGGGGTCAGTTTATTATGTGGTCAGCAGCTTGCAAAGCTCTAGTGGGAAAGTACTGAAGTACAGTGAGATTAACTCCTTTAGCCTTTAAACAGGGTGACCTGTGTTGTTCAGTCAATGTGCCTTTGAAGATTTTGATAAGGCATGATTTTTTTTTTTAAGATACCTCTTTTTTGAGCTATACTGATAGACGATGCTCTGACTGCATTAAGTGCTAGAAACAGGCTGGAACCAAAACCTGTATTGCACATGCCCAAATAATAAGGGCAATTTAAAAATCTAACATCCCAGCTCCACAGTTTGGGCCCACGTCTGTAGAATGTCCATGCTGAAGGTTGTGATGGGCCCAGAATTCATTTTCCTGAGCGCTTCTCCCACAGTCGCAGTCTGATGCTCCCAGTCATGTCACACATGCTCAACCCTGTTGCTGCTGTCCCACTTTGCTTTCCACATTCACCAGCTGGATCCATCCCTGGAGAGCTGTGCCTTCTATAGCACTCTCCCCACAGTTCAAAAAACTCTTGTTCGTAGAAGCATCAAAAGGTTTTTTTCAACTACGGGGCGTAGTTAATACCATTTCTTGTTCCACTGCAGACTCCTGAAGGCTGCTTTGTCCAAATCACTGATGCTTCACCCCAAAAGCTGTGAGGAAATGAAGTCTTCCCTAACTAGAGCCCCTAAGTCTCTGCTCAGCTGTGTCAAAGTCCAAGCAAAGCTCCCTTGGCACCTCACAGGCTCCTTCCTGGCATGTCCTGGTGTGCATCAGCCTTCCTGGTGCTGTAGTTCTTAAGTAGCATTTGTGGAAAAAAATAAAACTAAAAAACAAAAACAAAACAAAACAAAACCCCCAAAAAACCAACAACAAAAAACAAACAAACAAACAAAACCACCAAAAAAGCAGACAATTTACCCAATAACTGATTAATATAAAATTCATGTATATTTGCTTGACCAGGAATTGGGAACAAGTCTTTCCCTGGCCATCCATTAAGTGTCCTAGGCAATAAACATCCTGAGATCCATCTGCCATGTACATCTACCTCAAATCTTATTCCTGTGCACAAGGAGGTGCTGGAAGCACGGGATCCAAGGCTTTCAACAGCGAACTAGTGTATTTTCAATGGGTGCTGGGCACTACTTTGCGCCAGCCCTTTTGAGACACCTCATCTGAGCTAGGGATATTGGAAATACAGAGCAGAGTCTATGGGTGTGCAGCTCATCTCCCATCCTGTACCTCAAAATGAACTGAAGCCCCTGGGCCACAGGCATCAACTCCAGTGTTCTTCATGACTACTGGTGGTGTTTCTCCTGTTACCATTACTAATAATTACAATAACACCATTTGCAGAAAATGGTGATTCTGAGGGGCTTCTCTCAGGTGCTTGGACATAAGTATTTTTGCTGTTAAAGAATGCATCTTGCTTTTGTCATTCATATAAATCTCATTGTGAATGCAGAGATATTTCCTTCTGTCTTTTGCATAATGCTTTACAGGCACAAACCGCCCCCCCCCCCCCCACGTATGGGAATAAATCTCATCGAAGGAATGCGATGCGGCAGATCTATGTTTTGCTTTAATTAGCATCCTGATGTGATAGCGGTTTGGCGTGCGTATCACTGTTTTGTAACACAGTGCGTCCTTGCTAGGCTCCTTAAGGAACCTGGCAAACACGGCACTTCCCTCCATTGTCTGTTGTTTTTCTTGGAGGCTGATTATTTTCATTGAAATGTCACTTGCACACCCCATCCATGCTTGGCTGCTCTTGGAGTGTGCTCAGGCATTGGGCGTTCAAAAAACAAAAAGAATTTAGCACTTAATTATGGCTTAGTGCTTTGCTTACTTATTTGCAAAACATACAGGTGAAAGGCAAAATCACAAGTGGTGTAGCTCAGGTAATAATAAAAATTCCTGCACATTTTACCGCGGGTAGGTGCCTGCCTGTCTGAGCTGCCTCCCAAGCCGTTACAGGGTTATAAGGCACGTGCATGTGGTGGGGGAGAGCTGATAAACAGTAGGAACGGGGCACTGGGACTGAGCCTCCAAACTTCTGGGCAGGGTTCTCCTCGGTGCGTGACTTGCACCCGGCAGGAAGGAGCTCCCATGATCTTGGCTTTTCTGTGATGGAAATTATCGGAATAACTCAGCGGAGTTAAGATACGAAGCTGGAAAAACCCCAAGGTCAGGGCTCTGGGCTCAGTTTGGACTGGGTATTTTTGCAAATGTAGGGAGAAGTATTTTGAGGTTGGCTAAACCAGGCTGCTCACCCTAAAAACTTGTTCTCAGTAGAGACATCAAAACCTGGAAAGACCTTACACAGGGGAAGTACTCTGTTTTCCTTGGAGAATCAGAAACAACAGCTGAGAGGATCCGGGTAAAGCAGCACTCCTGCCAAGAGGATCAGACCCACTCTTCAGGAGCACAGCCCCTCAAAGAGGTGGAAAGCTATACCAGCCTGCCAGTAAGGTTTTCATTTTCTTTAACCAGATCCTGGTATTGATAGGAATTCCTCTGGATTTGGCACTATTCTTGACTGAAAAAAAAAAAAAGTCCAGAGAAACTCAGAGGTGGATGTACAAGTTTGATCATTACTTGCCTAGCTACATGTTTTCCAGGGCCTGTTCCTGTAACCTTTCTCCATTTAAATAGTCTCCTTACCTTCAGGAGGAATTAGAGGAATAAAACTTCCAGCATAGCAAGTTAAAACTGCAGTCTGGAAGACTTAGTTATTACGAAATGCTCCGTACCCGTAAGGATGTTAAGCAATGGTGTTGATTCCCTGGGGAGCGTATGACTGGAGATTTTAAAGAACTGGTTACAAAAAGATCTGCTAAGGCTGATCAGCTGCTACAGGCAGCATATCAGCATATCCTGCCCTGGGACAGGCAGTTGAATTCCACAAGTTTTGGAGGTGCCTTTTAGATCTATTTTTAGCCTGTTTTCCAAAGGCAGTGAGGCAACAGCTCTCCATCCCAAGTCTGCCAACCTCTAGTAACTTCTGACCCACTGGGTGAACTTCAGCCAATTTTGACAGAAGAGTAGAGATACCAAAAATCCTAAGTTCCTAGATATTTTAAGCCAATATAGATGAATAAAGGACAAGGAAATTAATGTCTTAATTGATTTTTGACATAGCCCCATATCCTTTCAGAGAGGCAACAGCCCCAGCTCCTGGGGCTGTGACTAGCACAGGGTGCACACAAACCTGAAGGAAACTATTGATGCTTTGATGCAGGCAAATAATATGGAAGAAGTCAGAGTTGAGCTTGGGGAATCTGCTCTGACCTGCCCAGGCAATATGTTCAGAAAGAGTGTTTGTAAATGATCCTGTAACACTCAGACAGATAAGATGTGTTTATGTAAATCCATTTTTATGCATCATTTTCCAGCATGCAGAAAATGAATCATCAATATCCAAAGAGGCTGTTTGTGTCAATGAAATATTAGTTTCTGACAATACTAACCACAACCAGTTATCAGGATATTTCCACATATTTCTGAGGTGAAGTAAGGCAGATAGCTTAGAAGCCCTGAGGAGAAGGACTTGGGGGTGTTAGTAGACAAGAGGTGCAACATGACCCAGCAATGTGCGCTTGCAGCCCAGAAAGCCAACCATATCCTGGGCTGCGTCAAAAGAAGGGTGACCAGCAGGTCAATGGAGGCCATTCTGTCCCTCTACTCCACTCTTCTAAGAACGCACCTGGAGTACTGCATCCAGCTCTGGGGTCCTCAGCACAGGAAAGACATGGAGCTGTTGGAGCAAGTCCAGAGGAGGCCAAGAAGATGCTCAGGGGGCTGGAGCACCTCTCCTATGAAGACAGGCTGAGAGAGTTGTGATTGTGCAGCCTGGAGAAGAGAAAGCTTCAGGGACAACTTATTGAGGCCTTCCAATATATAAAGAGGGCTTATAAGAAAGACTTTGACCAGGGCCTGCAGTGACAGGACAGGGGGCAACAGTTTTAAACTGGAAGAGTGTAGGTTTAGATTGGACATCAGGAAGAAATTATTTATGATGAGGGTGGTGAGACACTGGCACAGGTTGCCCAGAGAAGCTGTGGATGCCCCATCCCTGGAAGTGTTCAAGGCCAGGTTGGATGGGGCTTTGGGCAACCTGGTCTAGTGGAGGGTGTCCCTGCCCATGGCAGGGAGTTGGAACTAGATGGGCTTTGAGATCCCTTCTAACCCAAACCAGTCTGTGATTCTATGATTGTAAATCCATGTTTGGAAAGGAGTAGGTGGTTTCTTGGTTTGAAAGCACACCATCCTAATGGAAATATGACAAAACCTAAATGCTGTACAGTATTTTTCTATAGTGCCTGAAAAATTTTAGCAGAATCATCACAGGAGACGCAACGAGTATCATAATCTGTATTCTGTTTTGCAGCTGCACTGGTAACTCCACCTCATACCAAAACTGAGCAAGGCTCCTTGGAGCAAAAGACAGCACAGAGTTGTCTACAACCTTGCCAATCTTAGAGTCATTGGATGGAATATCTTACATTTTGGGAAAATAAATAAAGAAAAAATGATCCAGCAATTTTTAAGGAACAGATTAATGCTTTGAGACAGCACATGAAATTCTGAGTTGTCAAATCTGGGAATCTGCAAGCAGGACCTCTGGTCTACCTTGCACTAAGAGGATTGTGATAGTTTGAACAGTTTTATAAGGCCTTGTATACAAAGCATGTAAAAACAAGGTGGTGAAACCAAAGCCAGAGATCAGATTTCCCCATGAACATGCCAGGAAACACACACGACAGATTCACGAACAGCTACATAACCCTGAGAGGACCTCCCAGAGGGACTGGTAGGAATAAATTAAGTGTCAAGTAGACACAGACAGCTGCCTCTTCACCTCCCTTCCTATCAAGTCCAGCACAGACACTGCCACCTGTGCTTGTCCGTATCTTTGACAGAATAAATGACATGCAATATTTATCCTTTAAGTTGGCCTGCTAGCAAGCATGGCTTTCAAGTAAAAGTAAATGTACCAGAGAGCAAACACACACCGGGAGGCTTGGTCTACCTCCAAAAACCTCCCACAGAGGTGCTGTGAGATGCTCAGGGGCTGTAATGTGGATTTTCCACAACATTGAAAGGAATACTCTAAAGGCTGCTAATGAAAATACTGTCCATGCAACAAAAAATCTCCCTTGGGAAACATTAGGTAGTGCCCACGTAGCAAGCAATGAGCCAGGGAGAAGGACACGGGGATTTTAGATTTGTTGTGCTCATGATACTGATCTTCAAGTGGCCCTAATTTTACCCCCCCTCTTTTTTTTTTTTTTAATCTAGGTGCTGCTTCCTGAAACCTGCTTGATCAGAACCCCTTCTACTTCGTATCAAACCTCAGTTTTAAAGGTAGGTAACTATTGCCTTATCTAGGAGAAATGCTCAAAAATCATAAACTAAAAAACCCACAAGGAACCTAATAACAAATAGGACAGAGATGTAAATAAATAGACACCCCATGCTGTGCAATGCTTCATCAACAGTTGGTGTTACCCTGGAAACAAGAGATTATCTGTGCATGCCTTCTCCCAGACAGAAACTGGGAAAGGAGGCGTGCAGAATTGATTTTGATTCTTCAGACTTTGCAGAGTTGACACCCAACTATTGATGCCACTCGATCCCAGTCCCAACTATTGATGAAAATTCAGAGGCAGTGCAGGGGTTGCACCATCCTTAATGCAACGTCCATAGCGATGACGGTGAGTACCTGGCCATCGTGTCCTCTCCACCTCGGCATAACACAACCCTTTTCCATGAAAGAGCACAAAGGTTACTCCCTGGAAATACCCTGTGCAGAGCAGAGGACAACATGGCCTTGTCTGATTCGCAGCAGTGAGGAGGGACAACAGCAATGGCTAGGTACAACATCAAATGATTTTAATAAAATTAAATGAAGCTAACGTGTAGTATCCCATAGCTGTGGCAGATTAAGAGCACGGACACACGTGAGGTTTGTCACACGGGCTCTCTGTGTGAGTGGGAGTTTGCTGCTGTCTCTTGATTGCATTAGAGTGCGTGCCCATATTCAGATAACATGTCCCTGAGGTTTCTGAGGATTTTTCCTGCTGTTTCTTAACAGAAATGATAAAAAGCCTTGATCCTGCTCCCTGGCAGATTCAGTTCAACGCATTTATACACAGGATATCTTGGTCTACCTCATAACACAAGCCGCAGCTCTTTGTTGGGGCTGTCCCGAATGCTGTGGATGGGTTCCCGGATGCTGACTTCAGCCAGACACCTCACCCCACAGGGCATCAGTGAAGCTGTGTCTCTCTGCAACAACTAAATGCTTGGCCCTTGGAAAATTAGTTGGCTGGGTTTACAAATACAAATACATCTATAACAGAAAGGATAATTCCCTAGTAAGAGTTGAATTATGAGCAAGTAGAAATTTATACTAATATACATTCAGTGTCACCTATGATTACAGACCTATACTTCAGATAACCCAATGATCCAGATGTAAGAAATTTAGAAAAGTGAGGGTTACACTACATTAAACAATCTAATAATAAGTAGGAGTAATATTGATTTATTTTTTTCTAAAGAGATTGAACAAAAATAAGGATTTATAAAACAACTGATCGAGAAATTGTTACTTCCCACAACCACAATGGTGATTTGTTGGAATTTGTACAATACTGATGTTCCTGTGAAAGTCCTTTTGCAGCACTCTGGGCTGAAATGCAGGGCTACAAAAACAGATTGAAAATGTACAGGGCACTATTCTTCCCATACTGCCAGCAGAACAGCTTCTAAGGATGTCTCCATGCCCTATGCCTGGACATTGCCAACAGACAAAGGACCGCCAGAATCCCCAGGGGCTTTCCGTGGGGTATTTAACCCCAGAGCTGCCTCTGTCAGATCCTCCAGGCTTCCCTACGGCACATCTGGCTCTTCCCAGCTGTGATTTATCCCTCTGCCCTGTCTGCTTGCTCTGCTCTTGTTTGAGGTGACCTCATAATTGAAAAAGAGAGAGACTAGAGCTGGTAAGAGGAAATTTTAACTTCAAATCATGTTTTTAAATTGATTTCAGGAGGAAGAAGAAAAAAAATAAAGGCAGTATGAACCTCTGCCTGTCACTTCCCTCCTCCCTGCCAGGTGGATGTGACGGGAGGTCCAGGCCAGCCACAGTATACCATGTACCTGATAGGATCCTGATCTTCTCAAGCTCAGAGGAGGGGAAGTGGAGAAGAAGAAGGGCTCTGGTGAGAGAGACATGTCAAGGAACAATGGTATGAGCTACTGCTGCTGCTGAGACTGCTGCTGCTGCTGCTGACGCTTTCTTGCAAATCCAGCACCCATGCACACGGTGGCAATCTCAGGTCACCTCTACTCAGTACAGACCAGGTATCTGCTGAGTCACAAAGAACTAAACAGTGGCAACTCCACGCACAGGGAGCCAGTTCTGATCCCCTTAACGTCTCTTCTTCACTCTGGTTTGATTTGAGTGAGACTATTCACAAAACACCTTAGTTCCCAATTTCATAACAACCCAGCCCATCATGCCTGGAGATTAATTTTTAATCACTTGCCGAGGATTTTTAAGACTGTAGCACCCAAGACAAATACCTCCCATGTATCCCATCTTTTAGGTTAAAGAACAAAAGCAGAACAAGAAGAGCTGGCAATTTTGAAACTTCATTAGGTTCAGTACTTACAATTGCATGACCAGATATAAATGGTTTGGACTCTCATAGATGTCTTCCAGGGCAACTATATTTTCATGCTTGATCCTGAAAAATGATAGGATAACATGAAATAATGATTCTTATTTTTTTAAGTGGCTGCAAAACATAAAGCTATATTTAGTTAGATACTTGTCAGTGCTCTATTCAACATTATAAAATACGATTTTGACCAAAGTAAACAGTCAGGACTGCTTCACAGCCCAGAATACTGTTATTACTCACAGAAAATTCCTTCAATCCGCTCTGAAGCCAAACTATTTAAGGGCTAAGTATTTGGGGCATTAGAGGTTTACAGTTCCCGGGTCAGATGAATGAAGAGGGTTGGTTGGAGGTTGAAGTCTCAGGACAGCAGCAAAGCAGGGTGCGAGAGGGGGTGATGGCAGGAGGGTGCGGGCGGGGAGAAGACAGGCGTTTGCCCCCACGCAGAAGCTGGCACAGGTAGGCAGCAGCCGTATGACAGCTCCAAGCTTCTTCCCACCAAATTCGCCCTGCTCCGATGTCACACCTGCTCTGGACACCCAAATTTCCCTGCAGCGTTAGTAAGCACCGTGCGCTTTCTGTGCAATGATTCCAGGCATCTTCATGGGTTTTCTACACCCTCACCAACCCCACCGAGCATTCCCACTAAGCCTCTTGTCAAAATGTTAACTTTAAAGAGAAAAATCATCTCTACAAGCATCCATCTAATTAACTACGCAGAGCAATGTCTCTCTGGGTTTGCTCCTTAAATGCTTACAAATAATTTACAAAGGATACATTTAACTTGTGCAAACCCCATAGAGACTACCAGTACAACTCCAGGGGCAGAATATTAATTACACTAATTTCAGACAATCATTTTAAGAGCAAAAGAAAGCTGGGAAACACTAAGCAGGAGCCACTCATTAAACAACAGATGGACACATTCAGAAAGAAAGTAAAAGTGCATTATCAGCAAATGTAAAAACTCTCTACATGTTTCAAGGTTCAAGTAGCTTAATTAAGATGCTTAATCATGTGTCAGAGCCTCATCCTCAACATTCCCAAGTGCCCTAATGTCTGTGCGAAGATGGTGAGAGCAGAAGATCCCTTGCGCCTGGCAGAATCTTTCCCGTAAGAATGCAGACTAATCCAATTTCCTCTGAATTCACTGGAAAGATTACAACTGATGTGAATTTACACCCATAATCAGTCATCCAAAGCTGCATTCATATAAGGACCTTCACACACAGGAAATTTAACATCAACAATAAGTGAACTCAAACATAACGCACTACAGGATGTCAGAGCAATAAATACATGAGTAGGCTCCTCACTCTACATAAATATCAGGAAAATCCCATGATATTTTAGCAAAATTTCCAGGTAGACTGCACCACAAATTAAGTTCTTAATAGTGACAACAGGAAACCAATACACCACCCACTTGGCTTTACACAACACATGTTTGGAAACCTTTATTTGGCTGTGCAGGTCTAGTGCCTGGTCCCTTCAGGGTTACAATGAGGGAAAGGGTGTTTTGCCTTGTTAGTTGTTAGTTGAAGGTACGCTAGGATCCTAAATGATATTTCAATCAAATAGTGACTTTTAATGGAAATTATTATATGTATTTATAAATTTTCTTTTGTGTACACGCACATCCACGTAATCATTTGTGTACCTCATACCATCACGATCAAGAAGGCAGTTTTAATACAAATAATCTACTACAGCATTATTTGTTTAAAGCCTCCAACTTAGTCTGCCATACAGTTTTTACCGTGCACCCATTAATGCTTTGCATTTCTATTTTTGACAACCTCAGAGGTTCTCCAAACCAACCTGACCCCCTCTGAGACAGCTGCCAGCAACACCTGTCCCACACACGGCTAGGGGGTGGGTTACCCACAAAGACGAACAGCCAGGGGAGGCAGAGGCCAGAGAAGAGCTCATCAGACATGCAACGCCGCACGCTGAGGGCTGCCGCAAGACCCTCTTCTCTTTCTGATTTGCAAACCAAATGGGCACTGCGCTGCTGGGCTCTCTGAAGGCAGATAAACTTGCTCGGTTTTAAAATGAAGGGGGAAGAAAGGGTTTAGTCCTCTCCCGGTGGGGTCCTCTGTATTGAGCCAATCTGCACCTCTTTGAAATCAGATGCAGGACAGGAGTATGCGGGATTAAAGGACATGGGAAATATAAAGTGTAACCTGGAAGGAGGCAGCAGAAGAAGGTGAATCACCCCCAAAGTACAAAGGGAGTCACCCCCATAGGAATGAGGGTATTTGGAAGAAGATGTCCCTTTGGGAGGTGATGCCGGCACACCAGCCACACCAGCCACCCCAGCCACTGGTGGCTGCTGCACTCAAGGAGCTTTCTGAGATGGGAAGAAGGCATGTTTTTCCCACTTTCTCTCAGTCTCCCTAAGACCAGCCTTAATCACAGACTCATGCAGTGCTTAATATTCCTGGTGAAGTGCACATCGCATGCCTGCAAATGAAGCAGCTTGTCCCACACAGCATTTCGCTATTCAGATGGACTCTCAAATGACAAGCTATTTAAAGAGAAATGGAATTAAAAATTAAGAAAAAAAATAATTAAATGGAAATCACTTGGGGAGAAACCTGCGGTTTAGCTCAAGTTGCAGGTTGTGTTACTGAAGCTGGACCAGAGCATCCGTGGGCTTCCCAGCAGAGGTCACTGCAGCCAGCAGCTCCTCTGCCCTTCACTCCACCCGCAGAAATTACCGTGCTCCTTTCTTCACTTTAAAGCATGGGCGAGCAATCGCCTGCGGCCCTGATACGCAATAATTAACCCTTCAAGGCTGAATCCTTTTCATCACAATGAACCCCAAGGTTCAGGAAATCGGGGAGGGTATCGTCGCAGCATTTTGTTGATATCACAAAGGCCAACGGGGTTCGGGACAAGTTTGTCCCACTCCTCTGCGAGCAGATCAGCGGTGCCAGACATGTGGGTAACAGCCAAACAGACACTGCTGGCCTGAACAGATGCTCGGGTACATCGAGAGCTGAGGAAAGCACTGTGCAGCGGCAGCTACTTGATGGTCACGGATCAGGAGGGATTTGGGAATGGCTTAATTAACTCTGCTTTTATCCCCCTCTAGAAGCACTGAGTGAATCTCAAAAGTTCAGAGGATTCATTCTGCTAAGCCTTTGAATGCCTCCACGCAGCCCCACTGGTGATCTCGCTTAGCAGAAATACTCACCGGACTATCTGATCTCCTCAAGACCTGCCAGGATTTATTTTTTTAGAAGGTGCTACTCTCCTTTTACAGAAGGGGAAGTGGCATGCAGAAAAGCCAGAAGTTTTTCTGTAATCACATGAGAGGAGGGAGCAGAGGGGGCCAAAAAACCCAGATTCCCAGAGTATTATCTCAACCAATGGGTCATTTTATTCCAATCCCTTCTCCTTCCCATCTCAGTGAGAGGATCTTAACCCCACTTCTCCGCAGACTTTTTCCTCCCTCTGCCCTCCCTCTCTGGCCTCCCTTCTTCCCAACGTCCAGTGTGGGTCCCATACTTCTACAGATAAACCTGTCTGGATTAGCTCTGCGCAAAGCAATGCATCAATGTTGTTGTGGTACGTGATGGTGCAACGTTATGGCGGTAGCAGAGGGGACATGGATGTGGACTGGTGGGGTGACAGCAGTTCCTATTAATTATTTTCAAAGAAAGAAAAAAAAGCCCCAAAAGTGAACATCAAAACATGGGCTTGGCTAAAGCAAATTCGGTCAGATTACGTAAATTGTTATGAACAAGGAAGCATCCAGCTAAGGAAATGTCCCTCACCACCCTTTTAACCTCCCCTTCGTCACACTTGCTGTATTCCCTGATGTTCTCCCTCCTTCCTGGCAAACCCCAGGAGCTGCTCACATCGCCCGCACCGTGATCTGTGACACCTCCGGCCACTGCTGCTTTGGTCATCTGCAGGAATATTCTGAGGCCATTTGACAGAAAGAAGATATTTAGAAATAAAAATACAAATAAAGAGAGGCCAATACTTTAACCATTTCACTGAGGAATCTTTACCCTACAAGGCCCATGAGATGCTGAAATCCAGGGGACAAAGAGGAGGAAAATAAATCTAGAAGTGACAATCAAGGAAATTTAAGTATATAAAGAACCATGAAGAGTGATTAATCCTGGTAAGAAACTATGAAAAGAGAGGATGAATTCACCATTTTCAGAGCAGCACTGGTCTGGATGCCATGCCGCAGGCACAATCCAACCATGCAAAATTATCGAGTTTCCTCTCCAGCCTTTCAGGCCTGTGATTCTGCCCACGTGCTGTTACAAAGGTGTCACCAACACAAATGAATGGAGGTAATGTTGCACCTGAGCAATATTTTAACATAGGAGCAAATTGCCAGCCAAGACTTAAAGAAGCAAACTGAACTGGGCAGCCACCGACTTCAGGTGACTTTTCCGAGCACGGCAGCTGCGCAAACAAGAGCTGATGGGAAAGTGTTTGATCTGCTGCAGAGCCCCAAGCACAGACTGGTCCCCTTTGCTTGCTGTGGAGTCGTTGCACAAGAGTGTTGATAGGGGAATTGTCATTTTTCCCTCACTGCTACAGCACCCAGTGCTGTTGAAACACAGAAACGTCTGCCTCTGAAGGAGCTGAAACTTGTCCCCGAAACAAGACCTGACTTGACCAGGAGTGGCATTTGGCCCTGCACAACAGTTTCCATCACGCCAAACTGGGTGTGCTGGAGCAGTGATGAGTATGCGGCGTGGCACTCCAGTGATACTAAAATCCACCTTTACCATGTGCCAGAATGGAGCTGCCACATCTTACTCACTGCCACCAGAAGGGCACAAGTCCCATAGGATCACAACTAGCCCTAATGAGTAAAACTCACTTTAACATTCACAAAAAAAATAAAAAACAACCCACAAAATTTTTTAAAAAATCAATATATTCCATGGGCTTTGGCTGGAGATTGCTTTTAAGAAGCAAAGGATTAAAATATGAAAGTTGATGTACAATAAGGGAAACTAAATCCTTTAATGACTGAGCTTCCTGCACATCTCTGCTGGCTCCTGAATATCCCAGAGGCCAAAGAACTGAAAGAAAACTGGTTGCATATTGCCATGGATCATTAATTAGAGGGGTAGCACTCTGCACAGATAAAAGGAGAGGACTCAGATTTTGCTGTTGCTTTGACTGCCAAGCTGCCAGGAGAGCAAGTTAAATACCCCAGCTGAAAAAGCATGCTATAAACTATGATTGAATCACTTATATTAACATCTATCATATTTAACACTGAAAACTAGGATCAGTTAGAAGAATGCTGTGAAAAAACCTTGGGCAAACACGAGAGCCATTTAAGTAGGGCAGGTTCCTTCTGTAACAACTTTTTCCGAGTCAGAGCGTTACATTTGCAAGACATGACATTTAATGCTGCACCTCCATGAACAGCACGTGTCATGGACAAAATGCCACAAGAAAGCACAAATAATATCGTGAAAGCCAGAACTAACAAAGCCTGAGTCTGTAAGGATTTGTAGCTTTGAGTAACCAAATGTCTTTGCGAATAAATGTTCCGTTATTTCCACATATACAGAGTTTTGCCGGCAGCATGGGGGTTACTGGGCTTGATGAATTCACTAGTTGGCCAAGGAAAACCTTTAAATCAGCTTCTGCTCTGGAGGACACTAGAAACTTACCTCTGCTCAGCTGTCTTATTTGGTTGAAACGAGTCAATAATTTCAACAGATATTAGGATAGTCTCACACATGTTCATACAGAGTCATCATATCAGATTGCTTTCTGCATGAAAGAAAACGACCAAAAAATCTTCAAGATGGCTCGTAATGATGTGAGAACTCATGGGAACAAACCAGACTGCTCCCAAGGGGAAAACATGGTAAGTCTGCTAAGAGGGGAACAGGGTAAGTGAGATGGCAAGGGCTGGTACAGGGAAGGAAAGTGATGGCTGTCCTGGAGATGGCTGGCTGACTGCAGCAGAGCTCTGCCCACCACTCCTGGTCTGGAAAAACTTTCAAAAACTGATGCTCTCCATGGGACTTGTAGTGCTTTACCTTGATGCAAGGCTTCTTATAATTCGGACCTTTGAAAAACAACCAGACATGTACGATGTGAGGTACTGTATCTCTATCTTTAACCCCCTCCTTTCTTATCCTGTAGCCCCCAAACATCCTCCAGGATGGGGATTTTACAGATGGATATTCCCCATATAGCTTCACTGACATTTGCATGAGCAGAGTTCAGCATGACACTTCTCCCATCGTCCAGGTTTCCCTCCCACATGGACTTTCTGGTGTGAAACGAAGAAATGTAAGCTCCAGTTCAAGCTTTCTTTTTTGCACAGTTGGTATTTATCAGGTCTTTCTCATCCATCAACTCTCTGGTATCTTGTATCTTGTAAAAGGTGACTACATAGCAGACCTTCCCCCCTCAAACAGGGCACAAACTATCTTGTGGGATTTGATGTCTCAGATTGAAACTTTTTGTCTCCTTGATGATTTCAGGCCACTCAGAGGGAATGCCTTTTATACCACCATTGCATAGTCAGCAAATAATCTGCTGACAGCACTATGTGACGACTCCAAGCAGCCAGGAGATGTGGCCCCAAGCACTTTAACGGCACCGGGATTAATTTCTGCTACTTCATATCCCACACACTGTTCCTCCCCCCCACCCAGCCGAGTACATGGTACTGCAGCAGTGACAGCTGCTGAGGCTACAGCAAGGGCTTTGGTCTCCACCATCTCAGATCAGCAGTTTCCCTTTCTCTCACTCACAAACACACATGCAAATAATGTGAAAGTTAGTGAAACCTCAGCTAGACAGCAGAGAAGTGAACAAAACCAGGCAGATGTCAGTTGTTCTTAGCAAAGGTGGATCTACAGAGCTTACGAAGACAAAACATCTGTTTTTTCTCTCAAACTGCATTTAGATTGCTGGTTTTTTGAAGCTATATCCTTACTTTTCTTGTTGCAAAGAGGTGGAGGAGGTTTACTGGATTCAGTATTGAATATTCCCTTGCATTAAAAATGAAAGAGAACTCAAATTTGTGAGCAGAAAGATAGAAATGGTGCTAAAGATATCTCATGGCCAGACCCCATTTTTGACCTCCTCTGACCTCCTACAATCACGATACCTCTTGTTCCCGCTTAGGTTGCCCATCTCACCTTGCTTGATCTAGTGACTGGGCAAGAGAGAGCTAATTCCATCTCAAAGACAGATGGTTCAGTGCCCATATGTTGAATGTCTGGCCACATTAGCTAAATCTCTGTGGTTGGAAGACCAAGGAGTTGAATTTTGGGGTCATGTGTGGTCTCCAAACCACAGACTGCTCACAACATATGAAGGAAATTAGTGTCTTTACTAATACCTTTAAGATCTCTATGCTTCTGTCAGGTTAAATGGAGCAGGCAGGAAACATCATCATACAGTCCTGTCTGCTTTGGAAAACCAACCAGAAGAGAAAGACCCTGGATGCCCTAGAAGATGGGACACAAAGGCAAATGTGGAGGGATGAATCACTTCATACACCTTCCCTCAGCTGTGGCTGAAGATGAAACTGTGATAAAAATCCCCAGTGCTGGCAGTAAGTGGCAACTGACTCAGAGCAGGCATTCGAAGGAAGCAGGGGCAGACAAAATTCAGGAGAGACAGATGCCCACCAAAAGACATGCTTCTATTAGCCTTAGAAGATGGGGATGATTTTTAAATGAACAATTTTTTGCCGGTTTAGTTATTTCAGGATTTAACACTTCAATTTGGCATGTAACTTTCTATATGCAAAGAAATGAGTCAGGATGGGATTTGTCCTGAGCCTTTGTCCTAGCAGGATGCTGAGTGATTCTGCTATCAACACAGCTGCCTCCTCTGGGGCTTACATGTGCTGTAACCCACTGCAAAGAGAAGCAAGGACGGGGAGGTGTCAGGAGATCTTGTCTCATGCTTATACAACTTTACCTCTTTCCATTTCATGTACCCATCACCATTTGAGCCGACCCATCACATCTGTGATCTCTGGTGAAGACCCAGAAATCTTTCCAACAATTTCAGTGGCCTTTCTTCCCCAGCACTGCATGTCTTCTATAGTGAATGCCAGCCTTAGGTACCATGTTCATAAAATATTCTCATGAGATTTCACTGTGATAATGTCAAGTTGGAGACACTTCACAGCTGGAAAACTGAGCTGTGTAGTTAAGCAGCTGTAACGCTAAGTGGCTGTGACAAAACCTACCCAACATACACCTCGCAATTTCTGATCCATGCCCTACCCTGTGTTATACTCCCTAGCAGTGTAATCCTTCATTTCTAATTTCGCCAGATCCTGTGAGCAGAGACTGGTCTGGCTCCTTCACTGCCAGGGGCATTTGCAGTCTGCCTGCTGGCATGCCTTCTTGCACGGCTCTGCACAGCAGGGCAGCTTGAAGAAGGGAGGACTGTTTGCTCATCTTAAAAAACAGCTTGATTCTCTCCTGGGAAGGAGAGAGATATGTATGAACCTCCTCAGGCCCATAACACATGCATTTTCTTCCTGGAGGTATGTTGTAGCCATCAGGCACAGTGCAAAAGTGATGCTGGAGGTGGCATCCTGACTGTTTCTGGAAGAATAGCTGAGTCCAGCTGTTGTGCTGAGCATGCAACGAGTGAGCCCACAGGCTCGTTGCCTCCCTGGGACACAGGCTGAGGTTATGCTCTGTTCTGCCTCGTATCCGGATCGCAACATCTCCGGTACAGATGCATGGGTTCTCGCTAGGCACCGGTGGAACTTTATAATCCCACATAAATGTAACAAAGGAATATAGGCACTTTGAGAGTAAAAATGAGGGATCCCTAGATTGCGCACCTGGAGTTAGGTGCCGACCTTGTGTCCACTTGTCTCAAGCATTTTCATGTGAAGGCTGCTCAGTAGGCTTTAAAGAAAAAGAAATTCAAGTTCTGGGTCTTCTGTTACAATAAGTCACAGATCCAGCAGGAAGACCAGGACCAAATAACCTTCTGAAATGCTTGTATTCCTACAGGAGGACCTGCGGCCCATTTAAGGCAACAGGAATATCCCCGTGTTGGTGCCATCCCTGATTTCAGGAGTATCCCTGATTTCCACAAGAAGTAGATCAAGCCATCAGAACTACAGCTTCTGAGCAGTGGATCCCAATTGGCAGCGTTCAAAAAATCTTGCAAAGCTTGAGCAAAAACCTCCAGACTGTTTAATTTGAAACACATCAAAACAAGTATTAATGATGAATTAATCATTAAAGGTGAAAAAGATAAAAGTAGTGGCTGCAAGGATTAATCTCAACCAAAAACAGTGAACCATCTTTTAGTTGTTGGCAGCAGCCCTGTTCTTCCAGTGTGGAGGAGTGTGGATTTACATGTGCAGCCAGTAATTATAGCTGATTCCCACTCCCTTGCCTGGGAGACATGAGGAGCTACGTGTCATTAAAGGTGGTGAGCAGCTCCTGAGCTGAGGTGGGTTGCTCTGAAGGGGTTTCACGCAATGACAGATGAACAAAACAGGAGGCTCTATTTGCAAAACCCTTGACAAACATTGCCTTAAAGAGGAAGACTGACACTCTTGGAAGGGTGATCTGGCTGCAGGCAGAGCATCCATCCCTGCACCTTGCCTCAACAAATGAGAAGCTCTTATTAGTTTACAGTGGATGAAAAGCTGAATAACTGGTATAATGCTCTTTTCTTAGCCTCCTGGTTCTCAGATGAGTGCAGTAGGTACATACACATTCCATTATATCTGAAACCTGGCAGGAGATACTACACTTCTGAAAAGAAAGCTCTGTCATCCGTGAAATATCCATTTGACACAGACACAGGGATGTTGTTGTCTAATATTATCTCCTTTGTTGGTTTGAATACATACTAATGAAAGGTGAATGTTATACCACCCACACACCTGTATAGATAAATTTCACAAAACCATGGATAACTGGATATTCAGATGAGCGCGGGACTGAAAGATGTAACAAAACTAAGTATTTCATTCCACCATATGGGAAATAAATGTAGCTATCACCCAGGAGGTGTGACGGAGCTGGGACTCCCAGCTGTGGCTTGTACAGGATCTTTAGCTATTGGGTTACCCTAATGTCTAGTGCATATGGGTGAGGTGGACCCATACTGCTGATGATAAGGATAAGTAACAGTACAAAGATGGAGATCATTTATGTACGCAGAGGACAGCAATGTAACCAAAAGGACACTTTGGCTCACAGCATGAAGCAGGGCTATGCTCTGCAGTCATATCCAAAGAGGTTTATGCCTCAAAACCGCATTTTCTCCATGAGCGAAGAGCGGAAAAGCAAATGGGCAACCAAGGACAAATGACATCCTGAGCATAAACTTTTTGCCCCCCAATGAATTTGAGGAGTCCTTCGCATGCTCAGCTCTGCAGATCAGGCTACCATGTATTGTTGCTGGGCAGCCTAGAAAATCACAAGCCTTCATCGAGTCCTGCCAGCTTGAGTGTGCATGTAATAATTAAAGCCCGTTGCAGTTCCTTGGTGCCATGCTAGAGGTCAACACTGCCAGATTTGCAGTGAGGAACGGCAAATGCTCTCCAAAAGTGTTGGAGATCCTGTGGGGGCAGGGGGTGTAATAATAATCACTTTCCTTCTCCTAGCATGTGTGGGTTTGAGTCTTGATCAAGTCTTGATGTATTTTTGTCATTAGGACCACCGTGCATCAGCTGTGCTTGCCTGCACCCTGCCCACCTGGGTGGCCTCAGGGCCATGTGCCCAGAGAGCGGTGAAGCCAACAGACCAGGATGCTGGTGCACAGGTCTCTTGAGGCTCCTGGGCAATCCTTAGCTCGCTTCTTAACAGCGGTCTGACTCAAATGCTCAGTCTGTAGGGATGAGCCACATGACAAGCTCATCAGCAGCAACCTGCCAGAAAACTCCCTCCTTCCCATCAAGCTTCTGGGAAGCCAATTTATTTTATTTATTGAGAAAGACAGAAGGATAAGTAAGAAGCTAGGCAGGTTTCCACATTTCATCATCGCTGTATTAGGACACTCCTACACAGATGATAGCTCCCCCAGTTGCCTGTGGGAAGTGCCAATAGCCCTCGGGTGAGTCATATACACCCTACACCATAAGAGAGTATGTGGGAAACCTCTGCACAGCGGGGGATTGATCTCAGAGGACAACCGTACCACTCTGTGTTCATTATGAGTTACTGTCCTCAATCACAGCATAGAGAAAGCCAAACTCAAAGGCAGATTCATTTCTGACACCTGTGTGAAAGCAGCAGGACTACCGAATGTCCTGGAGCCACTCTTCTGCGCAGCTGGTAATGACAGAGGAAAATACAGCTTCAGTCCTCCGTAACTGAACCTTTAAAACTCAAGTGAAGGCTACTGATGCTCAAGTTTTTTTTATTTTGAGTCTTCCCAGATACTGGAGACAAAAATACATCTACTACTTCCACTGCTATTGGGCTTGCTTTGCATGTGGTCTTCAGGAAAGAAGCAGAGGGATGGAAGAGAAAGAAAACTCCCAGCAATGGGCAGAATTATCGTGGCATAATTCAGCTGGGCCAAATCTCGAAACCTTTAATCAGGCAAGACCCCTGTGGGTCTCACTTGGCTGGATTCAAATCTTGGCAGCATCACTGCAGAGTCCAAAGTAGACCTGAACTTGATACACCAAGTGGCAGAAAAGTCACTTAACCAGAACAATATAATTAGCAGAAACCTTTGCTAATAAGGATACATTTGGCTTGTGTATAGCAGCTAATTGGATTTTGACCAGGTGAGAATAGGTCTGGGAAAGTTAATCTCCCCAATTTTACAAAGGATATGATAAAGAGGGTCTAATTAAAAATTAAATAGTGTTGAAGTTCATTTGTTCTTGCTATTTGTATTACTGTGGTGTACAGGGACCCTATGTATAGGTTTCTATTTTTAGGAGAAAGAAATCTGGATTCACAAATGAGGTAACAGAGAAGTTTAAACCAGAAGCCAGGTCTATACTTGCAGTCACCTGCCCAGTAAAGAGTACTTTAAATTGAAGTTCCCTCTTTTCCCATGTCATAGAGCTAAAATTTTTAAAAACACCCACTTAGCAGTCAAGGATCAGACTTCTAAAGATTATTAGGTACCTTATGATGCAAGCAACTTCCTACAGTAAGTAAGCATCAAAGCACTTTCAAACATCCTCCCGGGTATCTTCAGATAGCTACATATCTTAAAAATGTATCTCTGAATGATTTCTAAAGGTGATATAGGCACTAAAGAGCTGGAAGCCTGGAATCTTTCCATAGTTTTAAACCCTTAATATCCACTGCAGATGGAATTTATGTTTTTAAATATGTCACTGCGGCACTGTGCTGCTCCAGATCATGGAGGTTAAAAACACCAATACTACAGACAGTAACAAGCAGAATATTAATATCATAAGCAGTAATTAATGTTAAAAAACAACAAAACCTCCAAGTAAAATAAATGCATGTCTAAGTGTAGGAACAGTAGGGCTAATGAGGAATATTGCAATGACATGAGGGTTATTTTTCCATTATTCTAGGTTTTACCACTGCCCACTGACTTTTTGCATGTCATGATGAAGCAGAAATGGGAATGAAAATATTTTGAAAATAAGAGCTTATAAATGCATTTCAAATGACAATCTTAGCAGATCTTTTTCAATTTCTTGGTTTTGTTCACTCAACTAAGAAGAAATCAGTGTGAAAAAATAGGTTGTTTCATGGCATTCAAGAGAACTTTTCTAACCAACTGGCTTACAAACTACAGTGCTATAGATTTCTAATATTTTATGCAGCCAAGTCACACATACAAGTCACACACAGTGACTCATTTTTTCCTAAGCAATACATCTAATTAATTCAAGGTATTTAGAATGAAAGGTAGCTATTAGATGAAGTTTAAAATAAATGGTACTAAATGCAGTCTTTGAGCTGACGGACACAGGGCATTCTGATAACATCGCCCTCTCCTCTGCTGGGCTAAAAGCTGTGTTGCTCACCAGAAATAATACTGAATTAATACATCTAAGCTGTATCCCTTTTAAACCTCATCTACCAGTAGAGCTTGTCAAATGATGCTAATACAACAAATCTTGCTTCACAAAGGATGCATCCACTTTGAGCTGGGTGCAGCATGTGTTTGGGAAGAAGGCGTTCTCTGGCTCAGCCTTTGAGGCTACTCAACATTTGGCTTCTCCCACAAGAAAAAAGGAGCTAAAAAGCAAGAAGTGTTATTTTATAGCATTCACTCCTGCCTATTGTATTGTTAATTGGGACAATGCATTCGTTTATGACACTTCATGAAACAGTCATCAAACCTACCTCTTTTTTGTCATTACATCAGCTTTGTGAAGCTTCAATAAATTCAATGTCTTGTCACAAATTGCAAGTATATTAGTGCTTCATAGATGCTGAGCACAATAAGTAAAAACTGCTGGGAAAGTAATCGGTGATGTGATTAGCATCACAAACTTGAGGTTAGAAGTTCATTTCTAGATGAATGTACACATTCTCATGGGCCTTATCATCTGTGATCTGGTGATCTCGTAAGAGCTGGATTTGGAACAAAATTTACAGAATGTCTCAATTGCAAATGCAACACAAATACAGGCACAGATGTTCCTATACAATTCCTAATTTGTGCCTAAGCTTAAAACCTAGAATTGCACAGGTCCATATCAATTATGTGTCCTCTCATGTTTCACACTCTCTTCTCTTGTGTAATGCCCCTTCAAGTTTAACTCTGAATTGCATTGGAGTTGCATCCTGACAGGCATCCTGTCCTAATCCTAGCCCCGTTTTATTGCTATATCTGCCTAATTATACTTCAGCTTGTCTATTACTGCATTTCCATGTCACTCTGTGTTCTGGTGGGATTTTAAAATAACAACATATTCTATGCAAATAATTATTTCCTCCAGTCAGGAGGACATTTGTGTGTTCTCAATAGGACCATCAGAGAGAGGAAGCTACCTGCTGAGTTAATGCTTCAGCTCTGAGTTTCCATTAACCTCCTAACTTCAATCATTTTTCATTATGAAATCATGACCTTCAAACCAAGCATATGGAAAAAAGCACATTTCTCCCCACTCACATAGCTCTGAAGTGTGACTGGAAACACTGTTCTCACACTTTAAAAAAAATACACCTTTGAGCTAGGACCAAAAATGAAGGCTTGCAAAGCCAATGGAATTTGTTTAAGAAGTTATGAGCATTTCAAAGGGAGCCAGAGTTAGCATGGAAACATGTTCAGGGTTCAGGCTGGCACAAGCTACCAGCAAACATTATGAAAAACACCTTGGAAATATTTAGGGGACAAAAAAAAATCATGAATCTACCTTTGGGCTTTGATGTGTGACTTCATGCCAAGTAACTGGCACACTGAGACGCACCACCACTAGTCAAGAAACCAGCTAGAAACCTCCAGAGATACCAGACACCCAGGAATGACACCTTACATATCTTTCTGAAAGATAGGACCGCGTGGAACCAGTCAGTTGGAATGGGCAGAAGAATGGCAGTTCTTACTCCAAGGACACACACTTGTAGATATCTAAAGTTAGATGACGGGATAACAAACCTTGTGCCTTCATTCACACTTGAGCTGGTCCACATCATGCTGGTGTGGTACCTCTGAGCTGGTTCTGATGACGCCATAACGTACAAGACAAGGGAGAAGCAGACTCTCCAAGGGCTAAACAGGTTTCAGCAACCTGAAACCAGGTCTATAATACTGGTAAAGACACATAGTCATAATCCCATGTACAAAATCTGCTGAGCAATTAATATTGCAT
Organism: Aramus guarauna; assembly: GCA_013400195.1. Lineage (NCBI taxonomy): Eukaryota > Metazoa > Chordata > Aves > Gruiformes > Aramidae > Aramus > Aramus guarauna. The sequence goes on from VXBL01008794.1 coordinate 789,746, forward strand.
CAGTCATCAGTCATGCATGTGCTTAATTCAGACACAATTCACTGTTATCATTCTGATTAATACAGACTATTAAACTATGCTTTACAAACTCCATACCAGATACAGGTGGGGAAGGTGAGGCTCTGTTTCTAACATATCATTTTGCTTTTGACAGGCATAAATACACTTCTGAGTAGATAATCAGTCGTCAAATCTCACAGCACTTAATCACTCAGCATGAATGGTTAAAACACTTAAAATTAATCTCACATTAGTCTAATTGTTACTCAGTGCCCCCTGGTCTCTTTGCATTTTTGGTTTTGTTTTTACATCTTATTTTCTCCTCTGATTTCAGTTGCCTCCTCCCCATCCATTTACTCTTTGTCAGAAGCCTACCAGAAGGTGGAAAGCTCTTTTCTTCTCTGTGGCAGGCTGTCTCTCATACACAAGTCATCTCTGTGGCTGCTATTTGTGTCAGCCATGCCGTGTAATGACAGTGGGTCACACACAAATTTCCAAAGGCTTGTGCTTCCAGTTGTGCTGTCTGTGAGACCCTACTCAGGAGAGCAATCAGGAATAAGATGGGAAAGCGAAAGGGAAAGGGAAAGGGAAAGGGAAAGGGAAAGGGAAAGGGAAAGGGACAAAGATGGGGGTTTCGGTAACTGC
>VXBL01008794.1:790504-821738 GCA_013400195.1 Aramus guarauna
AAAGGGAAAGGGAAAGGGAAAGGGAAAGGGAAAGGGAAAGGGAAAGGGAAAGGAAGAGTCCCAAACATGCATGTTTCAGTTACTGCAATCTCCTCGTCTCTGGCCTTTTTCATTCACTCACACTGTGGCAAAGCACATTTCCTAGTCCATGGTTTGACTGAGCATTTCTGTGCACTATGCATTGGCTCTTACGCTATCTATTCTCTGAAACTTAACACATTTATCTCCATCTTTAAGGACCTTCGTAGTCTATCTCCATCTTACCTATCTCACTGAACACTCAGTTCTCACCTCTAACAAGGTGGTGATGCCCATCAAGAAAAGAACCAGATTTTCAAACAGGTACCTTTATGCTACCTGTTACACTCAGTGGCTGCCCGCACATTTTGGAGTTGTTCCTTATCTTCAGGGTGACCATTGCCGCAGCCCTCCTCACAACTCTTCTAGGCTCCTAAAAGCCTGTGTGTCCCTGCCCATGGAAGGGGTTTGGACTAGATGATCTCAACACAAATCATGCTGTGATTCTAAGGATCTTCCTGATTCCTTGTGGTCTCTCATCTGCCTGCATCTATCTCTCATGCCACATATTCCCCTGTGGCATGAACTCTTTTTGCACCACATTTGAACAGCTTTTAGCTATCAGGAATCTTTCTGCTGCTAAGCCAATGTCTATAAGGCAGAGGACATAGCCATGGAGCAGAGCAAAGATCTCCCTGCTCCAAGTCCCAACTAGGTGATCACACTATGGCCTGGTCTCCTTCTGACCCTTGAATCCTGCACTCCGTGCTGCTTTCATTAGAAAGAGGTGAAAACACCTAAACCCAGGAGGTTCGTTAGCCTGGTGGAAGACAGCACAGCCACCCAGGAGATGGGATTTGTGCGCTGCCAGATGTCTCATCCCACGGAAGGGAGTGCACAACCACAAGCCGTAAGCCCCTCTCAGCTGGATACGCACCTCCAGAAAGGGCTGTAGGGTCTGTCTCCAGGATGAACAGAGGCAGCTCATGTACTGCCCGGAGGTAAGTCTCTGAGCTCCAGAGAGGGACAGGAAGTCAGGCACTGCCTTCGCCTACTTCTAGGCAAACCTCCATCCAACATTTTGACTTTCTGGAGGGCTGTTCTCAGGCTCCCAGCCATCTCTGCAGATCATTTCCGCAGGCCTTGGACCACATTAAGGCAATCTGCATCCTACCCTGGCTCTCGGGGTTTCCTTTTCCTTCCAAATAACAATGCAACAGTTTGGAGGTGGGACTTGGCCAAAGAGCTCTGCAGATAAACAATCTCCATCTCTTTTTTGCCAGAATAACAGTCCTCTTGAGAGGAAGAACACAGATGTCTAATGGTCCAAAGGAACTCAACTTTGAGTTGATTAAAGTAGAAATGGCCCTTGAAAGTGGAAAAAAATCACCAAGGGAGTGAACTGCAGGCCTGGAAATGAACTGAGACCTCTCTCAGCACCCATTGAGAGGGATATGCCAGCTGGGAACAGGACCTAAGCAGAGCAGCCTGAGGATATGCTGACTCGGCAGACTGCGAGCACAGCTCCTTTTGAAAACTTCCTTTCCCTTGCAGAAACCCCAAGGAAGGAGTTTGCCTTCTGAAAATAGCTGTCAGCTGCCTCCCAGGATGAATCCACCCGCTGCATAAGATGTTTCCTAGTCCCAGAGTCTGCCTGTGTACATGTCTGCTGAGGACATTAGCTATGAAAAATATTTCTAAAGGTGGTTAGAAAAAGCTAGAACATGACTCTCTGGCAAATGCTACTAACCTCTTCCAAGACTAAAATGTTTCCTTGCTTTCTTGCTTACCCAGGTCACCCACAAAAAGTATTAAAAAGAACTTTCAAACACAGAAATCTCGAATTACCCACCAAACATCAAGCAGGTATGTGTATAAACTGTATTTTTTAACCTTCAAAACAAGATGCTTAATACATCCGTTAAGTTTGCCAGAGACCTGGTAGTTCCTAATCTAGCTGATGCATCACTCAGACATCATGGTGATGGTCTGCAGTATAAGAGGACAGATGCGTGTACACCCTCTCTGTTCACTGCAGCCCCTTGACTGCATTAACCCCCCATTTCAAACAGGATTTACTTTTCATCACTTTATAAACAGACTGAGTGGTGTTGTGGATGAAGTGGCCATCCATAGCAGGGAGAGGGGCCAACAGCTGAAATCAAGAGGAAGTTTTCTTTACTGAGTTTCAAATCATGGTCCAGAATGGATGCAGAAGTGCCTACCTCCCTGTCCTTCAGCACGACCATCCACTCCCAGCTATCGTGAGAAATCTCACCTACAGCCTGATTTTTTTTATTCAGTCAAATACTCATGGATTTCTAATGCAGAGACCCACAATTTCCAGGTGATTGCCCTTGAAATGGGGACTGCTACACATTTTACAATATCAGTTCATTTTTTAGGACTAAGACATATTTTAAACTTAACTAACTTCTAAGGATTCAATAGGATTCAATGCACTGTTTGATAAAGAGGATCCTTCCCCTGCACAGTGCCAACCCCGATGCCATCTTTTATCCAATGAAAAACAGGCAATATCCATCTCTTTAGGGATCCATGGCTCATGTGAATCTGATAAGATGGCACAAAAGCTACTTTCAGGCATTTGTGCAGAAAATATTCCTTTGCTTCTCACAATCGTGAGTTTCCAGATGCTCTGGCTGATCCATGTAAAAAAAATTCAGCATCCAACTGGCACTGTTTGCAAGCTGCTCATGCTAATAGCTGATTATATCCAGTTAGATTTTAATTCAGAAACAACCTTGTTGAAGTAAAAAAAAAATTAAACAAATGTAAAACTAATGTAACTAGCAAGAGATTTAAAGCCTGATTCTCCAAACAAACAGGATATGCTATTAGATAATTTAAATGGAAGGTGAGCTAGTATTTCCTTGTGGTAGCATTTATTATTTGTTAAACTAAAGGTCAGGTGGAATAATAAAAAATCTGTTGTCTCAGTCACTATAAAGGCAGATTTCAGAGCTGAGAAGTTTCTCAATTTTAGAAGAAATAAATTTGTGTCAACAACCAGTGCACTTTGCCAAGCACTTCTTTCACCCCTCCCACCTCTCTCTGGGTTGAAGGCTGTTGGCCAAACCCTCTTGCTCCAGGACTGTACCACGCAGGTTCTTTGTTTTCCAGGCACCTTCTACTTTTGACACCTCTCAGCCTTTCTTCTGTGGCCACTGATTGTAAGAAACAATCTCTTTAAACCAACTCAACATTCATTTTCCAAAAGGTCTGTGGTAAGCAAGAGGAAAGGCTGAAGTCAGTGTCTAACCCACCTTACAGCCTTTCCTCCCAGCACCTCTCTCTGTTGGGGATTTCCTGACAACACTGTTCCCCAACCAACCTGTCCCTCCTCTCCCCAAAGTCAGGGTTGTCAGATCTGTGGCAGACCCTTTGGTTCTCATTTTCATTTTGGGAAGTCTTAGCTTTGCTAATCTATTTAGAGCTAAGGAAACCTCCACTAAGAGCTCCCTCCACTCCCTGTTTATTCAAGAACATTTTCTCCCATAGTGCCTTATCTTTGCCATTGTTTCATGGTCTAATTACTTCCCTTCGGAGAACTTAATTTCATTTATCTCCTTGGAGTCAGACAGGATCATATCAAATATGTAAACTCAGCTGTGCATGATATTCATACAAACAACAGCTACATCCCTCGGTCTGCGTGCAATTCTTGCTGTATCACAAGCAATCCCACTTAGAAAAGGGAACGCGCATTTGTTAAAGCCACCGTTTATTGCCATTACAGAGGCTGCAACGTTTACTGTGCAAACTCAAGTTATTGCTAGCTGAAGCCTGCTACAGTTCACTCTGATGAAATGAAAATATTTTTGGATGAAGAATAAGTAACTATCTTGGAAGAGTATGAATGAAGAAGCCTTCGTCTGAATTCCAATGGAAGAAAATCTTTTAAACAAATGTTTGTTTTCTGAAATTTAAACAGGTTTCTGTTGGTAAGCTATACTGATACATACAGTGCAGTACAGCTAAAAATGTCCTTTTTCCCCTTCTCTGTTCTTTACATCCCTGTACTCTTTGCTGAGTACCCGTCTGGGTATTATCTCAAGTGTTGGTACATCTGCCCCACTTGCAGACACATTGCCATGACACGCTGTGGCTGCAGTAAGACTACACGTGTTTTGTTAAAACATGGAACAACAATCAGATGACAGGGACTTCTGATGAAATCTTTATTTTCTCTCTGTTACAAACTGCGGACTGCAGACACCAGGCATGTTAGGATGTTTTCTAACAGGTTGCTTTTTCCAGGCACATTGCTTTCCTCTTGGAGTGCGAGGAAGAGGGGTTTATGATACACAAAATGTATAGCAGAAATGACAGAAAAGCTTCATACGAATAAGAAGGAAACAACCTCAACCTAGATAACTGGAAGGCAATTTCATTTAATAATGTAACTGATTTTTTATTAAATAGTTTCATATTTTTTTTTTTTCAAAAGTGAAAGCATAAAGAGCATTTGGGAAATTCTTAGAGACATTTAATAAATAATGTAGAGTAATCACATAGTTATTGTCTTCAACATGCTGTATGAGAGATCTTCTAACTCTGTTAGTCAACAGATGGAATAAAAAAGTAAGCTCAGATTGAAGCTGCTGTCATTGTTATGGAGGAGAGCAGAGAACGATGTTGCCCAGGGCCCGTAACTTGCCCAGCAGTGCTGCCGGTGGCACAGTAAAGGTAGGGAATGGCAACTGCAGAAGAACACACAGAAGTGTTCAGCAAATGCCAACTTGTCTAGTGGTCTGTCACTAAAACCGAAATGGATTAATTTCCTTTTCACTCCACAGAAATCAAAGCAGCCTATTTCAAAATAAATATGTCATCTTCAAGGCCAATTAAATTTTGCAAGCCATGACCAGGGGGAGAAGAGAGGATCAAAAGTTGGACTTCATAATGAAAGTTGACTGCAATCTTAATTACTGGGATTTTGGCTTGTCTGAATTGCTCATTCCTCCAGATACAACTCTTTCATGACTGCTTGTTCTGGATCTCCCTTTGTACCCCATGTGTGGTTGTTAAGAGCCTATTACAACCCTTCCTGCAGAGATGGGCTCTTCTAACTTAGACTATAACATCTTCTGTCTTTACCACAGGAGAGCCTTGTTCAGACCCCAGCTGACATTGCAAGTGCTTGCCTGTTAAAATATGCATGGGAAAAAGCAAATAATAAAAGCAAAAAGCACAAAGCAGAGGGCAACTGATGAGAAAAAGACCTTTTTTGCAATTTGGACAGACACTGATCCCTAAGATAACAATCTTTCCTAGGAAATATCACACCCAAGATCTTACTAAATTTGGGGCAAGTGAAGCAGCATGCCAAGTATAAAGACAAGTCGTTACAACTTCAAGACATTTTTTTCACTCCAGTGCCAGTCTGACATGTGTCCCACCCAATACAATTATTTTCTATTCCTTCTTCCTATGTGAGATCACCTTTAAAACAGTAATTAGAGGATGTATTTGTTTAGAGGAAGGCAAATGACTGCTTTGCTTCAGGGCCTGCTTAGCATGTCAAGTTAGCCTGGAACCACACCTGGCTACCAGAATAAAATCATCAGTGAAAAATAAATAGTCTGTATACAGCTTCATACAGAATGTAACACTTCCCTCCAACGAGGCTCATGCATCATTTAGTGCTTAACACATTCCCCAGAAGAGGGAAATATCTCAGACAAGCATCAGTACTTAACCCTTTGAGGGCAGGCATGCTGATGCCTGATGTCTTGAGCAAGGTGGGACTGGTTCCAGTTCCCAGAAAGGAAACAAAAAGACTTGATCACCAGCTTGACTCCCCATGAGCACATTTGCCTTGCCTGTCTCTGACCAAACAGTTCACAAAGAAACTGGGATTGCTGCCTGGTTTCATTCTCACGGTGGGTTGATCAAACATCCATGTGCTGCATCACACCATAATATTTCATCCTGTACCGGTCCCCTGCTCTGTAGGGCATCCAAGAACAGGTTTTAGTACTAATTTTAAAAACTCTTACACTAAGTTAAGCTTATGCTATCCCAGGGAGCATCCACCTTTCTACCAGACTTGGTTATTTCAGCAATGGTAGTCAGACACAACAGGTTTAACAGGTCCAAGGGGAAGGAGAAAAGACATCTCAGTGCCTGACCCAACACTCTGGAAGAGCTTCCTGAAGGAGAGCAGGAGGGGACACAGTACATGTCCGGGTAAAGTAATATTTTGGTTTTCAACAGGAATTACTATTAAAGGATTTAGTCCAGGACAGGCCCTCAAGCACCACCACAATCCAAATGATTGCTACCAATAGCCATGTCCTTGTCATCACATCTGCTGAAAGACCCGGTTCTTCATGGACGCTTTTCCCATAGACCTTGATAAAATGCTTCCACCTCTTCAGACACAGAGAAGGACTTTTTGTACTTCATTGTTTGTAATGTTGCCAACACAGTGCCAAAATACATGGTGAGAGACAGCTATGAACTATGATGGTTAAAGATATTCCTTTGGGGCTAAGAGATGCACACATAAATGGGTTTACAACACGGTCCATACCACAATGCACGTCACATCAATGACAGCTTGCATGTGGCCTTTCTGCTCACAGCAGACAAGTCAGTTGTGTGAGGAATCCCATTAACTCCAACCGAAGAAAACAGCAAAAATACCAGAGTTCTTCATGGGACAGCTACACTCTACCCATCCATCGTTACCAAAATAATTTGGCTTAGAGCAGCATTACCAGCCAGAGGGTGGACAAGAAGGTGTTAAGGTATCTGGTGCAGAGCGATAGCACTGAAATGGCTTAGCCTTTCCTAAGTCAGAATACCACACGCAAATTACAGATATCACAGTGTTGTCTACTCGGTGGAATATGTCTCCTCAGGGCGTTCTTTTCAAGCAGACTGCACCATGGTAAAGGTCAGTACAGTTTACAGACAAATCTATTTTGTAATACATGGTGCACACTGTGCTCTGTACAAGACAACTTACACACAAAACGAGCTTTCTCAGATCGACACAAATCCTCGTGGGCATCTCGCTGAAGAACAAGGAGGAATGGGAAGTGCTGGTTCAAGCAGCAGAAGGCCGTCCCCACATAATGCACATTGGGCAAAATGGACCTGGGTTAGCCCATGGTATGAGCACCTGAATCCCCATTCCTCTGCAGCCCTGAGTGCTTATTGATCCCTGTTTGATTTTGGTTTGACTCAGGCAATAAACACTGGTGAGGTTTGAGCTCTTATCCATGCATTTTCAAATCTTTTTCCAGCCATGACTATGGACAGCATCTGGCCTTGAGTCTCAACTGTAGGGATGCACCCCGATGACATTTAGAAACCACTTCCTCGAGTGCAGGACTGATCTGGCACATAATTTCACTTGGCTTTTTATAGCTTTTTGAGCTTACCTGTAAAATTCCACTGTCTATAAAATACTAAAGACAGATTTGAACAAGCTGCAAGTTTGCAAGGGGGGTTCACAGTTCACATTCATATTCACATTCTTAGCATTTGACAACACTTTCAGGGTTTTTTTTTTTTCTATTCTAAGTGACGAGCATAAAAAAATGCAGCCAGAATTAACTGGTTGGAAACCTCTTTCAGCATCCAAGTTGGTGAAACTTTTTTCTTGAATCTTTTCGTCTTGCTCCTATGCCTCCTCCATCCCCTCCTTTTTCCTGGGTTACTCAATCATAAAAGCATCCATGTGGCCACATGTCATGTTTAAATATATTTTCTATTTAGAGTAATGTGCGTGTGTTAGGTCTCCTAGGGAAGGGTGGATTACTACAAATGTAATGATCCCTAGCGAGGAGCATTTTTGCTGTGCTATAGGACAAATAAGTCCTATTGGCAGAGCTATAGAAAAGCTTCTGTGCTCTATGCAGGCTCTATGCATCTTCTTTGATCAGCAGCATAATTTCTCAACATTATCAAAAGTAAAGAGGAGAAAGCGTGGGGAAAACTGTTTACAAAACACCAAGACCAACTGCTCACGATGCTCTGCTTTATTTTTAATACAAGGAAAAGCACAGCACTGCAAAGCAGTTTTTAATTAACTGCCTTCTCCCAGCAATACTTTTGGCTCTGTCTAACAGTGCCAAGTACTGATATTTATATAACTCAGCAATGGTTACAATTTTGCTTTAAAAATGTTCTTTCAATGGGACTCTGCCACCACCCGACGAACCCTGGGGCATGTGTGGCTACAGGAGGAGGTTTGGGGAAGAGATGCTCTTTTAGGACCTTCAAATGAAAAGTTCAGTCTGGAATAGGCTCAGAAAAATCTTATTTTCTGAGTTTGTTCCTCCATGTTAGAGGAGAGAAACCATGGCCAGGACCAAGAACAAAAACAAAGACACCAACACGTTCAGTGACACCAACGTCCCTTAACACCATCTTCTAACTTGTAGAGCAGCCACAGCACAGGAATGGGCAAGGACTGGCTGAGATTCCTGCAAGGCTGACTAAAAATGTTGTACTCACTAGGAAAAAAAAAAAAGTTAATATACAGGGATTTCCTGAAAACCATATCCGATGCTAACTCCTTCGCAACTGTACTGCTACTTGAAGGCATCCAGCACGGCTCCTCTGTATTAGTTTTAACCTGCCACAGTTAACTTCTGCTTTCTCCTGTGGGTTGTTTTTGGTTGGTTGGTTTTTGGTGTGGGTTATTTTTTTTTTAATTTCCTTTGATTCATGCTTCAGAGGGGTGGTTTCCACCCTGGGGAGTGCAGAACCCTGGGGATCTGTGGGCTTCACAGGGTCTGTAAAGGATAACTGAAAAAGTAAATCCGTCGTCTCTGAGTTTCAAATTAAATTGCTGCACAGGAGCTGGCCCTGCCACTGGATGAAATTAAAGTACCTGCCTATTCAAACAGTTGAAAACCATTATTATAAAGCCATTTCCAGAATAAGCTCTTGGGCTTATGCTCTTTCATTTTCCTAAAAACAAAAAACCAATTGCCCACAGCACTTGGGGAGCTGATTCCCCCCCGAAAACCCCTCCTTTTGCCCCATTTCCAGGTATTTCATATCCTTGGCTATGGGTCCCTGCTGTGTTTCGCCCCCATGGCCTTGGTGTGCTCCTAAAATCAGCTCTTCCTACCTCTCAGTTAACCAAACCTTACAAGGGCACTTATTTAATAAATGAAGATAAAATCTGGATTATCACTAGGATTATTACCAAATCGAGCACTCTTTTCAGGATTACCCTGTTCTGAACATGCTTTTTCTTCTTCTCCTGTCACTTTTCCCACAAATCACAATGTGCCATGAGAATGCTTTGAGCTGCAGAGTACACATGAGAAATGACCAAAATATTCTCCAAGCACCAAAGTGTGTCTACAAAGAAGACCCCCCACTCAGTTCTGCTTAGTAAAAGACAGATTACACAAACCAAGTACCTAGATAGGCAGAAAATTAAAGAAACACCAGATTTTTAATACATCAAGAAACACACCCACAAGTAAATAAACAGAAGTTAAACCCAGACAAGTTCCCAGACAAATGGGAATAATAGAGGATTTTTTGGAAGGAGTATAGGGGATGCTTTCACAGTTCTAGTGAATAAGCAGGAGACTCCCACGAAGCCTGTTTACCTTTCTACCCACTATGCATTAGTCAAATTCAGTTATCAAGACCTGCATAGCATAAACAGATGAAATAACACAGTCTACTTGATGCAGAAGGTCAGATCTGGTGAGTGACTTTCTCTTTCCAGAATTAAACACAGAGTTTAAAGAGAGGGTTTGCCTAAACCTAAAATCTAGTCCAAAACAAGCCGTAACTTTTGGGCAGTTCAGGTCCTGTTTGTTGTGGGTTTTTTCTTGAAAAAGGTGTATTGCTTTTTTACAAGAGATTCTTAAAGAGGTTTCCAAAATGGTGCAAGATTGAGACCAGCAGCATATTGAGGCGAGTGCTCCCTCTCACACCAGCCACATCTCTCTCGAAAGGATGGGAGAGGCATCCTTGTGCTGAAGATACTCTCTTTACCTTGCCCACTGGAAATAAACGGCTCCTTTGGGTGAAGAAGACCTAACACATGGAGGCTCCTGAGGTGCATATGGCCATGTGCTGACTAAAGCACCTGTGTGTGTTGACTAAGCCAAACTTTCTGCCATAATTTTTCAGTTTATCCTTTACATGCCACAATCCAAACTGTCCTGACATGCAAATTGGATTAAAAATGCAACTTACACTAAAGAGAGTGTAAACCCTGTGTTTTGAGATGCTGGAAGGTATGCACTATTTCTAATCGGCTGCCTTCAGGCGAGCAGAAAGCCAGGGCTCATGCCAAGAGGGATGAAAGTGCTAAAGAAGGCAGACCCAGCAACTGGGTCCTGGGACATAGGAACGACATTATCTTGGTTTGTAGTCCAAGACAGAGAAGGACTGCAAGGATGGTGATGGACTACATATGACCAGCCCCCAAGAGCAGAAAGCAGTCATCTCCCACATGGATGCTGTAGGCATAATTGCAACATAGGAAATTTTATAGCTGACAGTACCAAAACTCATGAGGTCTCCTAACATCCCCTAATTCCCTGGACAGGGAATTTAATTGGGATCCAGATCCCTCTCCTGTGCAGATGCTTTTAAAAATGTCACTCAAGTTTACCTGAGACATAGATGTGACATAGAGTCATAGAGACATAGAGTCAACACAGGTTCAGGTCTCTAAAGCTTATAAGATTTCCCTTTGTGTAAATTGATGCAAAGCATAACCCTCTATGCCCATTGACATACACTTTCTGTTATTTACTAAATCATAGAATCACAGAATGGTTTGGATTGGAAGGGACCTCAAAGATCATCTAGTTCCAAACCTCCTGCCATGGGCAGGGACACCCTGCACTAGACCAGGTTGCCCAAAGCTTCATCCAGCCTGGCTTTGAACACTACCAGGTATGGAATCCTCCACAAATTGTCCTGCTAATATGTTTACCTATATCAGCTACTCTAGGAGCATATATAGCACTAAAATAAAATTATAAATAAATAAAAAATAAAATAAAATTTTGTGACAATAAAGTGGTATAGGTGTTCCCAGCTTGAATAGTTATTTAACACTTGACTACAGGAAAAGAAAAACAGTGACAAATTGCCAGAAATACTGACATCAATCTTCCATTTCAAGAGCAATTCAGAGTGATTCCAAATATAGTTGGTCCTATTAAGAAAACAGCTCTTGGGTAAGAGTGCAAACTATGTCATAAGAAAGAAAATGAGAAACATATGCTTCTAATGAAAGAAGGAATTTTAAACAAAGTCAGCAATTCATGGCCCTAATAGCAAATCAGAGCTAAGAGAGAGGAAAATCTCTACGTGCCAACCCCATCCTTCAGGGGTGAAGCTTGGTGATGAACTCTGTGCCTGGTCTTCTCAATTTCTAGAAGGAAAACCAACTTAATTCCAGCAGCAAGACTTAATGGGGAGAAAACCCCACTTTGTAAGATGCAGACGTTCCCCATCCTCACACAGAAGTGGCCTTTTGCATTCTCTTGTTCCAGCTTTATAGCTACATGGAGGAAGGGGAAGGACGTGGCTGGTCCCTGGCAGATTCCCTCTCTGCAGAGTGAAGTCTGGCCTCAGACACAGCAGCCTAAATCAGCAGTAACACCATAAACCACCCATCATCCAGAGAGATCAGACAGCTATCCCTATGGGAAAGCCAAGATCCTGTGTTGGCTTAGCTGAGCCTGAGTTAATTGGACATGGAGATGGAGTAACTACCTTTGGAAGAGTAAAGCCAGAGTCAAGACTAAAGGCCATATGGGCTATGGCCTTTTTTTTCGATATAGCAGTTCAGGAGGTCCTGAAAACCAGGAAAGAAGGTTGTGCAGCACATCTGCTATGTATAAAGCCCTGAATCCACACTGCATGTCTGCACAAGGCAAAGCCCCTCAACCCTCGCGGGTGACCTCATCTTAGGCTTTCTTTCCTCTTTTGCATTGGGCTGAGATTCTCAAGGGAGCCTCGAAGAATCATGTAACCAAGTTCAACGACTTTGAATTTTCCTATTGACCAGAATAGCATTAGATCATATTACCCATGTCTATTTGTTAACGACGAGCGCTCGTTTACCCATGCTGATGCCACATGGCTTGGATGCGTGTTTTGTACACCATAAATGGCAAGGACAATGCCTTCAAGACATAAACACTGTGGGACACGCAGCAGCTCCACTCAACGGCAATTTTCTCATGCGCCCAGAAAACACAGAAGAAAAAGTTTCAAACTTCATGAAAGTTTTCACCTTCCCTCCCAAAAAGCCACTTGTAGTAAATATAAAAGCAGACAGCCATTGCTATTACTGTAACATGTTATCTTTAGAAAGGGAAGAACTGGCATTTCTATATATAAATGCCAATAACCGTTACATCTTTGTGGATCGTGCCATATCCACATATTTGTTGTGAATCACATAAGACAGCATTTAAAAAATAATAAAAACCCCCTTTCTTCTTTGTTTTCAGTTAGAAATCCCCTATTACCCCTTTTAAGAGCAAAGTTGTGAACAGCCACTGTTTTCTGTTCTAATTACCAAGTTTACAGCAGGCACGAGAGTGACCAGATTGCTTCACTCTGGAGAGATGCTTCTTGACAAAATGTATTGTGCCAAATACTGCTGCTGCATGTGGACTCTTCTGCCTTGGGTTGAAGGGGGGAAAAAAAAGTATAAAACAGCTGAAAAACAACCCCATGTTGATGTGTATTTTTCAAACAAGTATTTCGGCATGAGTTAACTATTGTGCTCGGTACACCAAGGTCTGAATCTGTTCCAGTTGCCCACAGGGAACGGCTGCTTAGCTGAGGCTGTAAAGATATATATGTGTAAGTCCAAAAAGGTCCCACTTTAATCCCTGGTGCGTCAGTCAAGACAGGAGATATCACAAAGGTATGAAGATATTTGAAGCAGGCTGTTATTCTATTTGGTGGAACCAAACAGATTATATATAGAAATTTTGGACTAATCTCAGAAGGAGTCAGCACTGGTGTGCAAAAACATATATGGCACACTTCACTGCTACGCATTTTTCAGTGGTTTTTGATTCAGTATGGAGCTATAATATATACTAGATTATTTGTTAGTGCATCCTACTAATATCCCTTCTCAAAGTTATTGAACCAACTTTCAGGGCAAAGAAATCAATTCTGCTATTTATATTTTTAAATGTCTTCAAAAAAGAGTGTATTGTCCATCAGAAAGTTTATGTCTACTTCCCTGGAAAAAATTTAATGGGGGAGTAAAGGAGGCAATAACATCCCTGTTTAATGTAATGCGCCATAATTTTAATTTGATAAAATATCTGGCAAAGTAAAAGCTAGCTGTCATATATCCTTAGGGAAATTATTTCATAGTCCACGTACTAATACAAACTGTCAATATTAAAACTAACCCACAGATTCCTGCATTTACCGAGATTTAAGAATTGGGCAATATAGCCAGATGTCTCTGATAGCCAGAGTCATAGAAACGTGGATGCAATCAAGGAGAACATTAGGCTTTACTTTGAAAACTGATTTGATTAATGGGTTTAAAGTCGTATAGTTGTATAGGTGCAGAAGCAAAACCCCCCTAGTATGGCCACTCAATTCAGAAAAAACCCTATCTATTCTGATTAAGCCAATGTCTTATGACTATAAGGCACAATTAAAAAATCAGAATTTCTGGTTTAAAAATAAATAAGTATTTAATTTAGAACAAAATTGTCATCACCATTTCCCGGGTCAAACTGAGCACTAGGACAGCTCAGAGACTAAATTAGTGTCTTATATGTCTGTCTTTATTAAAAGACAAAGTCATACCTACAGATTTAATTTTTCTTACTTCTTTTTCTTCAAAACAAAATGTTGCATGAGTAAGCATTATAAGAGTGAATCAATATGTATTAGAGATGACAACTGCAGATTTAGTTGGCCAAACACCAATTAATTTATGCAGCTGTCAGTTCAGGGTATATTGAATATATTCCAAACACAGAGGCTGCTGTTAGGTTTAACCTGGTGCAGTTGAAAGTGGGATGGACTGCAAATATTTTCCCATTTTATTACGGTCAGAGCCAGCCCCCCTCTGCCAAACTAGGGCTCAAGACACCTGGAATCATGACCTTAATGAGACACAAAATATAATTGTGATTCATCTTGTATAAATGAAAACAGGAGGTAGAAGGTGCCGATGGAGTTGTTTTAAATTCACACTGAGGTCACACGTTACAAAAACTTGCCTACCGATAACATTATTGCTCTGATTTCATGGAGGCCAAATATACAGCAACTTGTATTCATAAAGCAGTTTAGCATGCAGGTAAGAGCGAACAACTGCTTTGGACAAGCAGTGCTCACAAAAGCTGTCATTTCTGATAAGATTTCTGTTTCTACCTTCTTGAACTGACATTTTCTGAATACTTGTTTTTCCTCCCTGTACATTCTGATCCACTTAGAATTGCATATTTGATGATTTCCACAGCAAGTGAGATTTGAGCTCAGATGCAGCTGCGTACCTGGAGGATGCTTCCAGCTGGCCAGATGGATCCTACCTTACGTTTACTTGTTTTCCTTTGTGCAGTGCTTCACAAATTCACTACTCAGATACTCCAGTGTTTTATGAGTTAATGCCATGGATTTTAATAGAACAAAAGTAAGATGAAGGAATATCCATTGAGGTGCTTAGACTGCACATGTAAATAATTTACCTGTCTTCAAAACATGGTCCTCTTGCGGTTAGAAACTACACTGGCTCCCAACAGTACATCACAACAGCTTAACACAAAACATTGAAATCCTCCAGTTAGTATTCTGAGATTAAGTTAGAGAAGACAGGCAAAATGCAATACGTTGATAATACTTTGACCAGGACATCTTCACGTTGCTAAGGCCATGAGACCTTTATGGCCTTTTGTACTTTTTGCAAATGAAGAAATTACTTTCATGGTTAAAAAAAATCTAGTTTTTGACAAAATATCCCAGATTACCTATGAAGAATCTTGTGAGAAAAAACAGACGAGGAAATAATTTGCCTAACAAAGCCACCACGGACTACATCTTCAGCAGCTTTTAGGCACCGACACATCCTTGAAGACCTGGGCTGCAAGCACTTGTGAAAACGCTTTCCCTGCTACTGTTGCACCACTCAAAACTCTGCATCTTCTGAACACTACATTGCACCGCTGCTTCAGAGCCATTGCGACCTGTAACTGCCCACGTCTACCATGGTTTGGGATAGTCTCACAGCTGTGTGTCCTCCCATGCAAAGACCAACCCACCTTAGCTTCTGTGAGCTCCGTAATCCCAAACCAAAGGCACGCGCTTGCAAATTAGGTAACTCTTAGCTTTAAACACGTGGGTGTAACAAAGACAGACCTTATGCAGCCAGATATAAAGCTGAGTCATTTATCAAACTGTTAGATCTTATTAAAGAGTCTTTATGCATCTTAACAATTCTTTCCTTTTAAGTAACAGACAACGGCGCATCTAATCAGATACTTGTACCACAGAAACACAATTGTAACCATCTTCCTGAGTAATAAGTACTTGAAAATAGGGCATATATTCTCCTTCTTTAGCCAGGAGCTCTGAAAGGACCCCAGCTTTGTTATTCCAGCTATGCACAGGACAGGGTCCACATAAAACACACATCTGGCACAGAAGCAGATGCCAGCTACGGCTGAAAAACCCATTCTGCTAATTTGAAAGCATCTTAGAGCAACTATTTCAGAAAGCAGCTGTTTCTTCCGCAACACATTGAATTATTTTCCAAGCCAGAGCTCAGGGACGATGTACTTTCATCCCCTCTGACCTGCGCCCTCCTCTCAGCACGGATATGCCATTTTTTGAGTTCAGTCAGGGTATGGGGTCACCTTGAAGAACAACAGTTATGCAAGGGAGATTTGGCAAACCATCGCCCCCCAGAAGAGAGGACAGCTGCATTGTCACCCAGCAATTACAGTGAAATGACTTATCACACTATAACCTACTTGAAGGAACACAAGCACAGCACAAAGGCAGGCTGAAACACAGAAATACCGCGCACCGTCACTAAAGCTGTTACAGAGCACACTGCATGTAAATGAAACTGTGTAAGACCAGAGAATATACAAGGGATTTTGTTTGTGTTTACTGTTTCAGAGAGGATTTTTCTCTCTCATTTAATGTATTTTAGGATTTTTAAGATGCCTTGATCTCCTTCCCTACATCTGCTTACATCTAAGCTATCATGAAATACAATCCAGGCAGTCCTGGCTGCAAAGTCGTCCCCTGCAAAGTTTCCAGCATCTCAGTGATCAAAAATGGTGTCAGCTTTGTTTCAGGTTTCACTTTTTATTTTTCACTCGCACGAATTCTTTGCAGCAAAATGAGTTACTTAACAAGAAGTCAACTGTTAGTGCCAAGGCAGAGCTGTCCTGTGCCGTACCCACATATATAGGGCCAGATTCACTTTTGCCTGAAACCCGAGAAGGGCAATTCATCCAGTCTGCATCTCCTTGATTCAGGAGATGATCTCATGGTCTAAAGCTGATGTCAGCCTCCAAGCATGCCCAACTGTCCCCCTACCCTGAAGCTTTTTGTAGATCCTGGCTCCTTTCCATGCCTAACCTGCCTCCCTAGCAGGCATGCCTGCAGTAGTGCCCAGCAGTAAGGGTGGCTCCAAGGGCGGGCACAGAGGTCCCACCAGGCACCCAGGTCAGCCCAGCAGATGCATGGGGGCAATGACCCATGTGGGATGCCAACAAATATATTCATGGAAGGGCCCTACTCTTCCACCACTGACATCATCATCACGAATGGTACCACCAGGTATCACCCCCTAACTGGTAGCCGCACGCCCGGGCACTCCGAGCCATTCCCAGGGCTGAAGGGCCCCGCTGGGCAGCCGGCTTTTGGGATGCCCTGGATTTGCAGTTGGCAGGGCTTGGAGCACGGCTGCATGGGGAGGGCAGAGTCAGCCTTCTGTCACCCCCGTGCAACCGCAATGGCATGAGCAAGCCAGGTTTTAACAAGTAAATCTACATAAAAGCTTTCTCTGAAAGTGATTACTTAATATAACAACCAGCTGTCTCTTCAATTCTTGCTGAGGCAGCCTATCTTCTCACCATTATTCACAGAGGGTAAAAAAAGGGGAAAAAAAAGGAAAAAAAAGGAAAAAAAAAAAAAGCAGCAAGCCTGTTTTGTCGACAGGGTAAGCAAAGCTTCAGAGAAATAATGTAACCTGACAGACAGACATGCCAAGTGCTTTTTTATTTTTTCCTTTCCTAACAATCCCATTCATTTCTTTACAGGAAAAAACGCTCTTACCACTGGGGCTTAAAGAGGTAATTAGTCATTAACCCCTTAAACTCCAATCCCACAGCTTTTCGTACATCAGCTACACAATCTAATTACCATCACTTTTATATTAGCACTTATCAACACAGGATCTGAGTGTCTCATCTTCAATTCATTGGCCCTGTACTCCAGCTGCATAACCTCACGCAGAAAAATAATTACCATAGGAGAACATTAGTGGGCACCAGCAGAGCCTCCAGACTGGGAAACTGGAGTATGGGACCATCCAGGCCTGCAAGGGCTGTATTTTTTGACCCAGGGACAGCCGTGGCTTAAATAGATGTGTCTGTCACACAAAGTCACTGAGGATTGTTCATCTGAATTAATTAAATGCCCGAATTTATGTTAGGGCACATTAAACTTCTGCATGGCCAATTTTATTCAGAATTAATGTAGCCTTTGTTTCCAAGTGAAATTGCACAGAAGAGCTTAATAAGAAGTAACTAATGGGTTTCAAAACTAAATTTAGATTCATCTTCCTAGAGGCTATTGGGTTAGCCCTGGAGGGATGAGCCCTCAGAGAGACAAGGATCTGGGACAGAGAGGTTGTAGCGGGAGTTTCTCAACGGGCTACTGAAAAGGGGCAAAAAAGTACGATTTTTTAAAATTATCTTTCTAGTCTCCATGTAAATCTTGAGAAGGAGTGAGTTTTCCACACTTGTTATCGAGGGTGTCCTTCTTAATGTCAGCAACGGCACTACCTCCTGGGATGGAGCAAGGGACCCCTTTGACCATCATCTGATTTACGGGAGAGGAGGAACGCCCACACTTTCACCCACTTCACGAAAACTTTTCATTGCTGGTTTTTGTTTAGTTATGAAATGGGTACAGCCCTGACCTCCCAGTCTTTGCAGGATGATGCCTCCCTGCCTCCCTCCCTGCTCCTTATTATAGCAGCAGCTCCTGGCTGTAGGTGCAGGCATATAAGGAGCGAAGCAGACGCTTGGACATGAATCACTGCCTGAACACCCAGTCCCCTCCATCTTCCGGAGAAACGGGAATGGAAAGCACTGGCAGAATTTTAGCTGACCTGCTAGAAACAGTTTGAGCATGCTGTTTAACACGGAAAATGCCTTCAGTCCACAATTAGGCATGGCTCTGATTTGTAATAAGGAATTTAATGGTGCCTCTCCCAGAGGATCTAGGAGAGTAAAGAGGAGGGGGTGAGGGTAGGAGATACCTAAATCGTTTAGAAATTATTTTTAAAATCCCTGTTCAGCAGAAACTACCTAAAACAGAGAATGATTTGCTAGCTAAACACTATTTGCTTAACAAGACACTTATTTGTGCACATTACTGCTATTAAGCAATCAATACAGCCGGGTGCAGGGCTACACAGTTTATTGTTCCTTTGCTTTGCTCTGACTCAGCACTGAATCCGTACGATTGTGCAGGTATTACCTAGGCAGCTAGAAAGCTTCTTGTGATAAATAGTGGTGTAGCCAAGAAAATAAAAAAAAAAAGGGGGACATATTTTTCAGTGTCTGACTCTTACAAGGCTGTGGAGGTTTTTTTCTGTTTGACTAGAACCTCAGATTGGTGCTTCTCTGCAGTCCAAGTCTTCGCACCACCTACTGCCTTCAGGAACCCGCCTAACAGACGATTCATCTTTCAGCATCTTCACACCTGCACAATTACCATAAGTGGAAGAAATTTGCTCTATTCTACAGCAAACAATGGAAAGGATTGCATTTACCTTTTTGCTCAAAAGCAGAAAACAGTTGCTTTCAGAGCAGGTTATGAAAATCCCAACATCTCAGGTCACGAGAAGTTTGTGTCACGTGAAGGCAACCACGTGCTGTTGGTCCCTACAGCCAGTTAGTTAATAGAGCTGTGACAGTCCTGTCTTAGAGATCCAGTTTCTTCCTCAAACAGATTCTAAACCATAGCACATTTTCCACTGCAGAAAAAAATATAATATTTTAAAGCCTAAAAATGATGCAGCCCAGCTCCTCACCTGATTTTGTGATGAGATGTGATATTTTGTGCTGTGTCCAGCTACAGCAGCCAGCACACAATTAGAAGAAACAGCAATCCTTGTGCACCAGCGCATCATCCGGGCACTAATCAAAGACATTGAGTAAATGTCCCTCCTGCTGTGGTACCAAACACAGGTGCCTAGCGGGACTTTGACCCTGCTCTGAAGCATCCCCGTAGGCCTAAGCTCAGCAAGGTGAGCTCAACCTGTTCACTGATTTCACTGGAACAAATAACCGTCTAAAATTAGGCACATGCTTAAACGCTTTGTTAGGCTCAGGCTCCTGGATTAACTGCAGACTTAGATTCTCCCGTCACTGCACTCGACAACGAGCTCCTTCCCACTCTGTCCCCACCCATACGAGTCTTCGGGGAATGTTGCCATGGATTTCCACGGGACACAAAAGAGTCCATATTGGAAGAACCCTGTTAAGGTTGCCAGGCGTAAATATTGACTTAACGGTTCTTCCGCCTTTTTTCTTTTTTAAGAACAGATTTGTTGGCCATGGCTGGAAAAATAAAATGATGGAGTATGCATGATTCACTCTGGCACTCACACAAACATGCAGATCAGTTGGCTGGCAGCTCGCTCCTCCGTTAGCAGAACATCGCTTCTAAAATGTGTCATTTTGTTTTGGCAGCAAGAGCGTCCAAGCCTGTAGACAGATAAAATCTCCTACCTTCCATGTACTTCACATGGGGACTGCTGACCTTCCCCAGCACAGAACGTTTGATTAATACTTCCAACAGCTTTTTAGCTGAGACACACAGAAGGACTGACAAGATGCTGTAATCATTTCATGCTAAAACCCCAGACCAGAATCCTCCTTTCTTGAACCCAATCTCCTGGGTCTGCTGACACAAGAAAGGACTGCAAAATAAACTGCAGGTAAAACTTTTTATTCTAAAGTCCTTTGAATAAAGGCTGTTTCACAGACAATAAATATCGCGACAGAAGATACTTAAGGTCACACGGGAAGTCAGCAGCAGAAGTGAGAGGGAACCCAAGGGTTCTGGTCATTGGATTCATGCTTTCACTGCCTGGTTCTGCTTCCTATAGTACTCCATGCACAGAGTTTTAATCCTGAATTTAAAAAAATGCTATTTAAAATATGACTTCAACACATGACATAATCCAAACTCTTTTCCATATTGATTCTGCCAGATCTGGGTGATTTGGTAGGACTGGCAGGGGGACAAACATCCTCCAGGGCAGTCTGAGGGTACAAAGTATACGTGATACTTGTGTGTACCGGTCCTGGACACAGCCAACACAATCTGACTGTCCCTAAAAACCTGCTCACTGCACACAAGGGCATGAGCAGCTCACCTGAGAGCTGGCAGAGGCTGCAGGGATTATATTCAGGATTCCCCAGTAGAATCCCGTCTGACGTACAACCAGGGGAACTCAAGAAGAGTTGCATTTCACAGCACTCAGCAGATATCTGCCAGAAAGCAAGTACCTCACCAGGAGGAAGACAAAGATCTAATGATTGAATATAGGAGGAGAAAGTCCAGTGTCAGACAAGAGATCCTTCTCTAAAGGATCACAAGGAGTTTGCTTGCATTTCAGCTAGGCAGGGCGTCCTTTGGGACTTTTATCCCATCAGAGTTTAACGCCCCACCCAAAGGCGTAATGCAAAACCAGAAAGGGAGACCAGGATCAACGCACACACATGTTTATATTTGCTTTGCATCCATCCTCTGTGGCTCTACAACTTCCTCTCCAGGACCAGGGACCAGTTGCTCCTGCCAGGCATCCTCTGTGCACGTCCCCTTGAGAAGTGGTGGTTCGGTGCATGGCACGTTAAAGCTGCGGCACCTCACAGCCATGCAGGGCAGTCCAGGTCTCCGGCATCATACCCACTAATTAGGCAACACACAAACTAGCCATCCCCACTCAGGATTAAGCTACAAGAAACAAAAGCAAGAACACTTAGATACCTTTGGAGCTTAGCAACAGCTGCTCAGGATCCACTCCACCTCTTTCAAATCTATTTTTACTGACAGCTTTTGAAGCAGAGAATTCATTGAGCAGAGAAACAGGTTGATATCCCCTCTCCTCAAATGCAGGCAGATCCAGATTGTTATTTTCTAAGCATTTCCTTGGTGGCACATACAAATTCCATACTGTGTCTGCTAGAAAAGATGTCTATTTTCCGAAAAAATACAATGACATGCAAAGTTTGTATCAACAACAGCTAAGTAGAAGACATCAGGAGATAAAAAAGGAAAAATCTCTCTTAAGGTTCTAACATGCACAGGACAAGAGACCGAGTAGATCTAATTGTATGAAATTAAGGAATTTTCTGCCCACTCACTCTCCTGCCCTTGCAGTTGGAATAGCATAGGCCAGCTGCTGCCTCCTGGTTTCTCACTGCAGAGAACAGCAGCGTTTCACAACACAGAAGCAGGAAATAACCTCAATGATTTCTCTGCTTTACTAGCCTAGGGTCAAGGCTGATGCATGGCAATCCTTACTGCACACCAATATTGCTGCTCTCATACCCACCCACGAGTATCAGGGGACAGACCCGTGTAAAGAAAGGCTGTTTCACGCTGCCGTTTATTGGCCGTTATTGCCCTGTTATGGAGATGGCAATGGTTGAGCTTTATGACAGGTTCTCAGTAACACCACACAGCAAGCCGACACACTGCATTTATCACTGGGTTTACACTGAACTGCCTTGATATGGGTCCAGCAATGGGAAGGCAACTGCAACAAATGTTTGGAGCTTTTTTGGAGCCCCACTTACGTCCCTCCACTCAAAATGATCCCCTCTGCCTACTGAGATGGCTGAGTTTGCCCTTGCACCTGCTCCTTTGACTTAGGCTGTCTGAGCTTTTAGTTCAGAAGTATCTAGTGAGTTAGTTTTAAAGATTTAGGATCAGTTTTGTCACATGGTGCCCAGATGATCTGTCATCAGCTTCTACGTGACCAAGAGTTTGGGCAAGAAGTCCCACTAGGGACAGCAGTGCAGCAGGAATCAGATTTACCCAGTCCAACGTAGACTTCTATATGATTGTGCTACCTTTAATTCAATGAGAAAAGAAGGCACTTTTAGAAGTTTCAAACAAGTTACATGGACCAATCCTAAAGTGACCAATCTCTAGCTATTTCCTAGAAAGAATGTCAAGGGTGACGAGTTCAGATCCAAGTGTCTCAAGTCAGGTGAGATGAATCCCATCTCCAGGGCATAAGATGAGGGAGAGGTAAGGATCAAGTCTCTAATGACTACACTGAGTCACAACAGTCATGAGCTGACTTTTTCTTATCCATGTATTCCAGCCACGGTCAGGAAAAAATACAGACTGTAGACAACCCTGATAAAATAGAAGTTGCCCTGGGAAGTCACTTCCAGAAGTGGCAGAGGTACCTCTCTGTGGTACAGGCTACCACCATCTCCTATAACAATCCGTAGCATGCCAAATTAAAGAGCAATTAGTGTATAGACTGTGCTATGCACTTGGAAATTATAACCCTGCTCTTGCTGTCCTCAAAGCCAATGACCCAACTGCTGACATTATTAGTGGATAAGATCTTTTTAAGGCATCATAGATTTTACTTCAGCCTAACTCCATTCCTTTCCCACTTTGCAGTCATTTGGTTGTATTAACACAAAAGAAAACTAGAATATTTCTCAAAACTTTTTCACCACCATTTAAACTCAGGTGATCTTGTCTGCCTGTGATGGGCTGAACAACCTGTCAGTCACACTTGTCAATCACTGCTCCTGCTCCTTAAATGCAGAAGTCTAATCAAAGTGGAGCAGCAGAAATGAAGGTCTGATACTTACTTTCTCAGGACTGCAATTTCATTCTCTATGCTGCTTTCCTTTCCCTTCAGTGCCTTCTTGGGAATGCACTTGACTGCAAAGAGTTTCCCACTCGCTCTCTCTTCAGCCAAAACCACTTCAGAGAATGCACCCCTGAAAGAAGAAAAGAAAAATCCCAGTTTTAAGTGGTGTCTTTTCTTTGGAAGCTGTTAACTGAAACATAACCATTGAATACAGTCCTTCTGGTACCTTTCGATAGCTGCTCTTGTTAATCATGGCAATGGCATTATGAACATCTTTTTTTGCCTTTACAAACATGTGCAACCATTCACATTCATGCAAAACATTAAAGGCTTACCAAATACAACAATTTTAATAAAGAACCACAGTCCAGCAGAGGTATGAGCAAAGCATGAAAATCAGAAGGTACCATTTCCACACGGGGGACGCGGACTGCTGTCCAGATACTGGTTTGATGGATGACGTACTTTTCCCTTTCCTCAAATTTTAGGATGTTTAATTCACATAGCAGCACAAAGTCCCTAGGACTAAATGACGCACCAGTGCCAAGAGTGTTCCCAGTTCCTCAGTGACCACAAGAGGTCAGGGCCTCTGCTTTGGTCCTCTCTGGCAGCCCAGAGCATCTTCTCACCGCGGGCTCAACCCTGACTCAGACAGGGAAGCAGCGTCAAAATTTCTCTATGTACACAGAGTTATTCCACAACACAAACTGCTGTGTGTAATCGCTAAAGCCAAAGAATCGGATTAAATCGCAAGTCCAAACGTCGGCCTTAATAGCAGCCTCCCTGTGGTTACCCCAGAGAGGATTACACAAATAAAAAAGCTTCATCACAGCAGCCAGTCACTAATTGCCAAGAGTGGGCAGTGCCTCTCCTTCATTAGGCTATTCCGTAACAGCGTATTATTTCTTGCACTCTCATTGCTTCCTCCAAAGCATCTGGACCTTACTGGGGAGAAGCCAGGAAAATGTTACAGGGAGTGCTATATCCACTTTTTTTTCTGTTTTCACACTTTTTTCTGAGCATTTGAGCATCATTCAGACACTGCTGGTCTGGATGGACCTTTGCTCTGGCACACCTGGGCTTCTCCTGTCCCAGTGCTCATTACTGGTTTAGCATCACGGTACTGGGCAAGACAGAACATTGGCCTGACGAGGAACAGCAAATCTTTGCTCACATTCACCAAAACCTCCTCCTGAAGCACCTGCTGTGTCCAACAGACATTGGAGCCAAGCACTGGTCAAACCAGATCACGACTGAAGGATTCACCAGCTGAAGGATCGTATTTTATTTATCTAAAATAAAAAGATGTAGGACATTTTCCTCTATTTTTTCCCCTCTTGAGTAGATTATTCTGCTCTTCTACACAGCTCTCTGTGAGAAGAGCTCGGCAGCAGGCTGAGCAAACCCAACCATGCTCCAGCCTGCTCTGACAAATGTTACAGTTTGATCACAGCCTCATTTGGCTACCACCAACTTTCTCTGACTTTCATTCCCCACAACTGCTGCTTATCTAGATGTTTGCAGATAAACAGAAGTGTTTCCTTTCCTGGCCATGCTGTTCCTTTTTAAGTCATGCACTTCGATGACATAACCAAGCGGCTGTGACCTCACCAACGGTTCCTGTATTGTGAAACAACCGAATGAATCATTAAGCCAGTGGACAAGCAGATAAGCAGAAGGAAGAGGTTGCTGCTTTGGAAAGAAAGCGTCTGTTTACCCAGACAGGCTTTTGTAGCCAGCAGCAACAGGGAAATGGTGCCAGGAAGTTTAGGAATGGATTAAAAGAGACTTTTGCAAACTTACGGTGGATGTTTGACAGCCTGTCTACATGTGGTAGTGACCCTCTGAACCAAGAATGCTTTGCCTCAATGTGGACAGTGGTCCAGACTCTGACCATATTTATGCAGCTCTAAGGCCAGAAGCGATTCACTGTTTTTTGCTTTGTGTATAATCTACCACGGCACATCGAAGCATGACGGGCTCCCATTTAGAGTCCACACAATTGGTCCTAACAGCTTGCGCAATAAAGAAATCAAGCCGTTCAAAGTGTTTTTAAAGACCTAGTCTTTGTTTTCCTATTATCAACAGTCCTAGTCATTTGGTTCACCAAATGGGGTTTTCACCCTGACCTTCATGCTTGGGACAGCAAGATCAGAATTGCAATAAAATCTTTTTACTGGAAAGCCCTAAGACCTCTCAGTGCTTATCAAATTCGGATGCAGACCAGGGTGCTCAGAAATTCCCAGATATATTTCATGAACACCTTAAACCCCATCTGCTTAAGCTTTCAACACTGCACTTCACTCCAGCTGTGTCCTGAGCAAGCTTTTTGCCTTCAGATAAATGTTGTTAAAAGCAGCATATTCATACCAGTAATTTACTGATCACGCAACTCTCCCGATGTTTATGATACTACAAAAACACAGAGAGCTCCCATCCTGATCTGGATTTCATTGCTGTTCTCAGGCAACAAAATAAAGGAAATCCCTTTATATCCCTCTATGCGACAAAGCCAGCTTTGGGAAACGCCTCTATTTCAGCTGGCTTCACCATTTTGCTGGATTTCTTTCTCCACTTACCAGCACAGCCATGGGGTTCAATGGTTGGAAACAGCCTCTGTGAATTTAAATGTAATTTTGGGGGGAGCTCTGAGATACTCATAAAAACCAATTCTATATCTCCGTAACAATCTTTCTCATTAAAGCACGAAATGAGCTGAACCTCAGCTAAAGTGTTCGCTCACATGTCAACCCTTGGCATTGACAGGGCAGTTTTTTACATCAAGTTTTATATGAGGCCGTGGCATGAAATTGCTGGTGCTGGGAAGAGCCCCTGGGCAACGAGGGGGGAGCGCCGGGGTGGATCTGCCGGGAAGGCAGGAGGGAGATGCGAGGCGGTCTGCGCTATCCTGTGCACTACATACGCTCCAGCAATGGAGGGGGGAGCGACCAGGCGATGGACTAAAGAAGGATAAGTGAAGTGCTGGAAGGAAAGAGAAGGGAGGGAACCAATGCGGACAGGGATCAAAGAGTTAAACACAGACTGAGAGGAATAAACAGTATAGGACAAGAAGAAAGAAATGGTAGTAAGGAATATCAACAAGGAAAAGGCAGCAAAGACACTCCTGGAGTCTGCTGGAGTCAGGGGAGATTCAGAAATAATAGTGTATAGATGGGCAAGCAATTATCATAATTTCAAACACAAAGCTGAATTCATCCACCCTTAATGATCCAGTCCAGCCCCCACCAAGCCCCTCCTGACTCACGCATGAATAGATAAATACCAGAGAGAAAGTCAGAAAGACAAGGCTGCTCATTTTCTTGCTAACAGCAATATATCCTACAGCAAATTCTCCGCCTACTCAAAAAAGTTCCCCAGAACTACCGACCTGGTAGGCTTGCTAAAGAAGATTTTTCCCCCAAAGAATAAATGTGCCCTTTAAAATCAAGACATTAATGAAGGTAACAATTTGTCTCTAAGAATTTATTACAATTCTTTATTAAGGATCAAAAATTAATTACGTACAAAGTTCTAGAAAGATGTTTGGTTTTGGAAAATGTTGCCTTTTACACGATCAAAGTGACAGGACTTTTTGTCAAAGGGACATGGCTTCCATTAAGCATCACCGAGCAGTGCTACATGATAAAAAGGAAAAATACAACACAGGAGATGTTGGACAAACAGAATGCTACATGTCTGCAGCTTGGACAGGGCTCTGGATTAAAATCCCACCTCTCCTAGGAGGTGCCGCATGGTCTCTATAATGACATGATGTTCCCAAGGCCTGCCATTTGCAATCCATAAGCCAGTATCTCCATGGTCACAGCACTGCACCAGAGATTCAGAAACCTCTTGGTCAATCTTATGTTTTGAGTTATGAGTTTTTACCTGAAAATTTGGGCATGGAAAAACACAATTTTTGTGAAGGACACAAGCAAAAAAGGATTTTTTAATTCTGTGTAACACTGAAGAAGGTGTTTACTCTATGAAAATATTTTGGGGAGTTTTATTCTCCACCCCATCTCCCCCCAGAAAATATGGTCCTGAAACTATTTTTACACTCTGATACAGAATTAAAAAAAAAAAAAAAGGGGGGGGGATAGGATGTTAATTGATTAAAAGTTATGATTTTAAAGGTGTCAGCAATGGTTGGGATGTCCCATTCCCTTCAGCTGGGAAATAGGTAATTGCAACCTTTCTAATGTGTCTGGGGGCCCAGTTTTCACCTCTCTGAAGAGCGGCTTCAAACCCTTTCAGGAGCTTTCCTCATCTTGCCTGGAGATTATAGCAAACGAATAAAAAAGCATCATGGTTTTGAGGAAGTAGGACAGTGGTGGAAACGGGTAAATGAGAAACTTCTGCAAAATTAAACCACCTAGTTAGATGCTGAAATATGTGTGTGGCAACTGAACCTATTTTTGAAAGTTTTGACCACATTATCATTTGCCCTAGAGGACTGACTCTTTTCAAACTTCTAATTAAGGCATGGAACAGTTTTATGATCTAGATCATTTTTATATGAATTAGGAACAACATAAGAGAAAAAAAAAGAGAGGTTAAGTGACTTGACATGTGACACTGAGATAATGGCAAAGTCTAGAAGGTAGTTGAGACATTCTCACTTCTCACCCCTTTGCACACATCTGGACCATGCAGCATCCTGTGAGATGTGAATCTTTTACAGTTTTAATTTGCTTTAATTATTTGTCATTCAGTTATTATCTTTAATCTAGATTTAAAGATTAGGATTTCAAGATTATCATTGGAATACCAGTGGCATTCTTGCCCAAAGAGACTGGATTTTCTATTAGAAAATCTATCTGCAAGGACAGGCTATCCTGCAGATCAAAGCAAAATAAAGGCCAAATAACTGTTTCCTTCATCTGTTTGAACTATAATTTCATAAGAACACTTAATGTCTGAAATACAATGAACAACATATACTGTGACAGCAAATCTATTCTCATTCATCAAAAAACATTGCTGACACAAAAATACTGATAATATGAAGACAAACAGTGGATGGAGGAATAAAACTTATTTTTTCCATTTGCAGAGACCTCCATGTTGAGCAGTTTTCCACTGCATTAGCAGGTGCTCTGTGATACTAAATCAACAGACATAGTCAGGAAATAGATTTCACATCTTCAGGCTGTGTATAGCTAATGATCTTAATTAAGATACAGTTGGCTTTCTGCGTATACTTTGCCCCAGCCAAACCATGGTACGAAATAGCAAACGCTCATGGTTTGAAAAATATACCATACCCACAGTGAAGATCACTGAGATGGAAGACCAATCAAATCAACATAAGACCGACCAAATCAAAGAAAATAACTTCTGTAGCATGGCTTCAGCAACCACACACAAATTCTGCTCCTTGACTCCCCAGAGAAAGGTGACTTTGAACTGCACTACAAACAGAGTCAAGTATGGAAGAAAAAATCTTCTCTGCCATTTTCACAGCTTTTCCCACTGACCTCAAGGAGTTAACTGTGGGATGAGCTCAGTCTCTATGTAACCAGCACATACCAGGGAGATTCTGGTCCTACAGACTATTTTTCTACTAAGCCATTTTTCTGCACAAGTCATGTTCTATTTTTTTAAATTAAATTTTCTACTCAGTCTTTCTGTACACACATCCTCACTCAAATTCCAGGTGCATCCCAACATAAACCCAAACTAAGGCTGGAAATAAAGTTTTCCACTCTAAAGTGAAGTCCATGAATGTCCTGACATCTGTGTGAAAATTAGTTTACAATGTAATTTGCAATAGCTCAGTGATGTCTGGATGCAAAGTTAACAAAACCAAAGTGTGGAGGGTGTTTTTACTACCCAAGAGCAAAGGAGAAGGCTTTTGGGACTATGTTACATGTGGTACAGAAGTCAAATATCCCTACACATTTCCAAGAGCTGAATATAAATTTACAGAGAAAGAAACACACTTCCTAATCTGGTTTCAGCCATCTATTCTTTAGAGAACAAATGCTTTTTTCTAGCTATTTTCATTCATCGAACACACAGTCCCTTCTATGGCAATGCTTCCTCGGCCTGGGCAAGAGCAGAACAACCAGGATCACTGTATTAACACCGGTATTTTTAGCCTCACTACTCATTTAACTTCCACTAAGCCATCCAGCCACAAAGTGAAAATTCTGGTTTCTACCTTGGGGCTCTGCTGTAACACCAGACATGTCTCTGCCCTGGGCTGTGTCTGACCCTGGTTCCCTGCCCCAGGGCTGATCCTGACCCCCACTGCAGTGATGTCCTCCATCCCCATGATGGGGGAGGATGTCTGTGGCTGAGGACTTGCTGATGCCCAGGGCTGGGGTTGCTAATGAACATTACAGCTCATGAGCAGTGCTTCTGTGTCAAAAATGCTGTTACCTGATGGACACCCAAACAACAACAGCAAGGGACAAAAATACTGTCTGCTATGTGTTCCTGTAGCAAGGGGATCCTTTCTGGACCACTGACATGTCTCTCTGTGCCATGAGCCATTGCCCCATGCCAATCCACTCAGCATTTTGTCTGAGCTAGAAGGTACATTAAGACCATTGGGGTCTTCTGATGAGCAGCCGCTTCCCCACAGTGTGAGAGGAGCCCAGGAATGACCATGCTCGGGGGTGGGCAGCACATCTCCAGCTCCAGATTTCATGTCTCCAACCACCTTGCTGCTCTCCACCTAACACAGTTTTTCAAGGAGAGGATCCACATCAATATCCAAATCTCTGCTGGGACTTACAGCCACAACCATAACAGAAACACCTGACGACATCATACTCCAGGCAGAGCTTCTTCTTTCACCTCCTTATAAACCAGTTTGCTTTCCTCCCAACATTACAGCATGACTCGCTGCAATAGAATGAGCAGCAGAAAGCTTTCATCTTGTGTAGTCACCAAAAGTGTTTGGATTTGTTTGCATTTAACTTCCATTTTTTGGGGGTATTATTATCTACAATTACAACAACAGCTTAGTGTTTTGACAGTTTTTGTCATCAGAGTCAGCTGCAAGAATTTTAATGCCAATTTGAGGCTTATCGTTTCTTCTGTTTTAGCTACTCAATATTTTATACTCTCAGGAAAAAAAAAAAAAAAAAAAAAAAAAAAAAAAAAAAAAAAAAAAAAAAAAAAACAAAAAAAAAAAAAAAAAAAAAAACACAAAAAAAAAAAAAAATTAAAATTAAAAATCAACCAACCTTTCCTCTNAGAAACACTAAAGTTAAGATTGAAAATCCATGTCAGCTACTAAAAGGAAAGCTACTTAGAGGAGAGAGACTTCTATGAAGCCAGAAAACACCCATTTAAAGCTGCACATTATAAAGCATGAAATTATGACAATATAGTCAAGGTGGTTTCCTTCACACGCTTGCCTCTTCCCCTGGACCACCTTCACCAGAACACAGCCACCTCCTTAATGGGCAACAATCGTAGTCACCCAAGGAAAAATTTCTGGAAATTAGTTAAACCATTCTGTAGTTGAAATTAGTTCTTTACTCTCGGATGAATTTCAAGTTCACAGTGGGGCATGGCACACACCACCAGTGCTCCATGTCACTGAGAAATTCCCTTCTCTTCCTTCAAACATGATGTCGTGAGGTATCAGCAAAGGTGCTGCACTGCTCCCTTGTGTCCTGAGCACTTCTTCCTGCCCACCATTGCCACCAAGCCAGCTCAGCTCTCACTTTGGGGGCCAGCAGCGAAACATCAAGTTTGAAATCTGTGTTGTAATGCAGGCCGGAGAGCAGACACCTGTGGGATGGCTTCCAGCCATGCAGAAGGGAACTCCTGCAGTGCTTGGGGCACTCCAATTCATACAACAGTGAGGTGAAGGCACCAAAGCACAGGGACAAGGAGACTCTTGAGCAAAAAAAGCCATTACATGCAGAGCAGAGCAATGAATATGGGCTTCAGTGCCATAAAATGTAGGTTCAAAGATGAATAAACTACATAAATCATAGAATCATAAAATCATAGAATCATAGAATGGTTTGGGTTGGAAGGTACCTCAAAGCCCACCTAGTTCCAACCTCCCTGCCATGGGCAGGGACACCCTCCACTAGACCAGGTTGCCCAAAGACCCATCCAACCTGGCCTTGAACACTT
>VXBL01008794.1:822366-911574 GCA_013400195.1 Aramus guarauna
AAAAAAAAAAAGTTTCTGCAAAATCTCTTCCCTTTCTGAGATGAATTAATTTGTTTTAGCTGCCTGGTGTATGCTAATTTAATAGGATGCTATGCAGTCTGTTCTGAGACAGTGATGCATGGATGCTAAAAAGAGAAACTGGCCCGATGCAGATCCCCAGTCATGTTTGCTATTACAGTCCTTTTCTTTCCTGAACTGTTTGCTCCTTTCTCATTAATCTTGACCCCTATTAGAAAGGGAAGTATTGTATTTAAAGGCCTATTACATTCACATTACATCCTCCATAGCAATCACAGCAAAGCTATCCAGAATTAAAAGCGAAACGTTCAGCTTTCTGTATTGAGCTCTTCTTTCCATCGTACACTTCACAAATGAGCTGTTAAGCAGTTTATTTTCTCCACTGATGATCATTTTCTTTCCAAACTGAATATTCAAGTACCTTTTTTCCACTTTCATCTTATAAGACAAAAGGAGCTCATTGTTTCCTGGGGTTTATCTGATGGCAGCACTCTCATGAGGAAATAATCTTTCTTTTTCTAATAATGACCTCAAACCTTTCCTGAGGCACAAGTGATCTCCTTTTTTTTTTTTTCAAAG
This sequence comes from Aramus guarauna, assembly GCA_013400195.1. Taxonomy (NCBI): domain Eukaryota; kingdom Metazoa; phylum Chordata; class Aves; order Gruiformes; family Aramidae; genus Aramus; species Aramus guarauna. The sequence goes on from VXBL01008794.1 coordinate 822,964, forward strand.
CATCTCCCTGTTCTGACACTGATATACGCAGGTTCTATTCCAATACATCTGATTTCTGGAGCTCTTACCTGGCCCTATAAAGCAGATTACACCAATTTGAAAAAGCATGTTTCTTCTTCTTCCTCCGTAAGGAAACTTAAGAAATTATCTGGCACACTAAGGCACTCTCCAAGAGGCTGGCTCAATAAGGAACAACTGGATGACACTGCATCTTTTAAAGCAAAGCAAAGATAGTGCAGACACTAGAGTTTCACTTGCAACAATTCCTATGTTCCTTCTAAAGCAAAAGCCTTCAGTTAAGATGTTGATCTGTGATTTTCAAACACCAACCCTATCTTTTATGAACTGTATGGCCCATTCTACAAATGAGGCACCTGAGGAACAGGAACCACATGGACTGATTCTTCTTGCTTAACTTTATTTATAAGCATAATCTAAAATTGCACGCTCCTTTTGTACTCAATAGAGAAGCATCTCCAACAGATGATTACCTCCCATCCTATGGATGGCAGCACACTATGACGCTGTAGGAATCCTTAAACCCTGTCAACCAAAAATTCCCTGCTCCATTTGCTGCCTGACTGATCAAAGAGATCATCTGAGATGCCCAGACATTAGTGCCGAGATGCCCATCAGGCAGCTTGCAATTAAGTCTGATGACTTCCAGCCTTAGAATCTGGTCTTGCTTCAAGAGAAAGCAAGAGTCTGACCACCCAGAATGAAACTACTCTGACCACATCTACATGCATGTTGTTGACATCGAAGCTATTTCCCCATGACTTTTGTTATGGGCAAGAGATGACCAATACAGCAGTGCCATCAGCTTGTGCTGGGGTAACTATCTAACACTGGTCAGATGAATCACACCCTAAACACATCTCTTGATCTTCCTTGAGAGAAAGGGAGCCTAGGGGGAGAGATCAGCTGAAGATGTCTACAGTGTGGACACTTTGAACGCTAAGACAGACAAATCTTTTCCCCAGTGCACAGAACCTGAGTATGCAGAATACCCACATATGCAAAACAAAGGTAGGATTAGAACTTATAAGGCTTCTATGCCTTACACAGCACAGTTCCTGCTTATTTAAAGAACAAATTTAGATTAGTTAATCAGACCATGAAACCAAGGCACATCTCCTAGGATCTGCCTTTTCCAGTTTAATGCTTGAGACCCAACCTACAGTCCCCAGTCAGGAAGCACTCCCCATGAATGTGATGAGCAGCCGCTGAAAGAGGAGGCCACAGGGTTCAGAGCTGTCACAAGCACAGCTGAACAATTCCCATTGTGTAAGAGCCCTTCTGTGCCTCTATGAAACTTTAATTGGCTTGTTCTCATCCTGTTGCTACCCATCCAGCCGGTCCTACATATCTGTTTTAAATATTTGGACTAAAAATGATGTGTATTTTGTATCCTCGCCCACTCTAAATCGTGGCTTAGAATTAAAAAAAAGATAGACACAATTCAGTACAATGGAATACAAATTGTTTCGTAGCTCAGAATTGAGCTCTGGTAGGAAAAGCCACTGCAGGATATCCAGAGCTCCATCAGCAGCCTTACTTCCAATGGCCACCTCTTAAAACGCTGTAAGAGTCTTTGCTTTCCTGCTCCCCAGCCTCTTGACTCATGTATCCACATGCAGTTTCATGTCTAAGCTGAGGTACATTAAGAAATCTTAGCAAACTCGTTTGCCTAGTAACCAGCAAGCTTGAAAATAAACATTTTGGCAAAGATTATTTCAGTGTAACTGTACACAGAAGTACCAGGCACTTTTGAAACTCACAGATACTTCTGTAAAAAGAATTGCCACATACTCTCCACCTGTACAAGCCTCAGTCCTGTTATCACTCAAACCTCAATGCAAAAAGCATTTTCCTTTCAGCTTCAGTTGACAAGGAAGCTCTCCATGGCTCCATGTTTAAGGTGCTATGTTGAGACTCCTGAGGCTACTCACAAAATAATGCAGCACCAGCACAACTTTCCTCCCATAAACTTATTGTCATGAGCCTCCACACTGTTCTGAAGGAACATTTTTGGATGTCACAGAGTTATATTGCAATTGGCCAAAAGGAAATTCCCCAGGAGATATAAGGAACCAGAAGCTGCACCAGCTTCCATCTAAACCATGCCCACCCTAAGCGCTGATCCAGATGAAGCAGGGAGAATACAAGGCCTGGCAACAGAGGTCCTCTGGGTTTTTCCCATGCTTTTAACAGCAGAGGAGGCCAGTGACACATGCAGCAATCCCATCCCCCAAAGATGGGAACCATCCCTGCCTTCTGGTGCCTTGCCCATATGATGGTAGAAGACAATGTCAGGAGGGAAGGAGTCCCTCCAGCATGGCAGACCTTCACCAAAGCAGCTGAGCCCTGTAGAGAATCACAGTAGAGAAAAGGTGCTGGTGTTTCCCACATTTCACCCGAAAGGAGGACAAACCTCCACATCCAAAGAGTTGAGTCTGGTCCACCGAAGCCATCAGTCATTGAGATGGTCCATGGAAGCCATCAGCACTGAGACAGACATTAACATCTCTGTCATAGCATTCATAAAATGCTTTAGATTCCTGGTTTAATAGCAACCAGTTTAGTCTTCATAGAAAACAACCACTAATCTCTTTACCAGCCCTGTTGGTAAGGGGATGAAGACTGAAGACCTCCAGATCTGCCTAGGCAAGCTGCCACTATTGAGCTTCACCTGACTCACCAGAGCTGTGATAGATCCCAGCTGCCTGCAGTTTCAGCACCCCGTACAAACACACAACAGTGCTCGCCTACTCATGCCTCAGTCTTCACCTCCCATTCTCCAGTGAGCAACTGCACAGGAGGAATTATCTCAGTGCCCCAATCAGCTCACAAACACCAATCAAAGTCAACTGCTGCACAGGGATGGCCTTCTGTGTTGGAAAACTTCAACAGAAACAATCTGACAGTAACGCTGATTCCCTTTATCTGAAATGTAATCATAGCACATTATAGTCTCATAATACAATGATGAGTTTCCTAGGAGATGACTGCCACGCGCCCAACCTATTTTTAAAAATGAAATTTCTCAGAACTGATTTCCATCTCAGGTGGACATGCTACACACACATTGACAATCGCCACTACCATGCTTCTCAGCTGTTATATGGGGCTAGATAACCCAGCCCAGACCTTGGACTGCAGGTCTGAGAAGTATTGTAACACATCTGAAGAGCTGGGTGAGGGCGAGGAGAAGGGAACATAGATCTTCAACCTGACACTAATAATTTCTATGTTTCTTTGGAAGCTGTTGCATAATTTCAAATGTGAATAAAAAGGAAGCAGCATAGTACCCTCCCAGGTGACGTGCACCTCTGAAGAAGAAAGTTACCCAGAAGGATTGCACATGAGGACTGGCAGAATGATGAGGAACAGGCAGGATTGCCGGAATCTCTCTCCCAGTGCACTGTAAAGGTTATCTGAGAGCCAATTCCCAAAAATACTGCAAGCAGCAAGCCACTGGTAGCGAGTTGGGGAGCTAAACTGAGCCTCGTCCAGCTGGTAGAAGCTGCCACAAGTTGCATGTGGTATGTGCCACAAGTTGCATGTTGCTGTGCTGTGGTTGGTACGCCAACCCACAGAAGGGATGGGCTGCAGAGTATTCAAAACAGGTTAAAAATTGATTTAAAAAAACAAATCTAGAAATATTCCAGCAATACGGCCTTCTGGGTAACTTCTGTTTATTGTCATTGAAAGGGCTTGGAGGGGAGGAAGAGTTGGACACTTAATCCTGACAGCAAGTGTATAAGTCAGTCCCTGGGGTCATTTCAGGACTAGATCAAGATGGGGCAGTGTGTGTCCCCACCATGATCAGACAGGGAAGTTCACTGTAAAGAAATAAGCTTTTCCATTTCCATTTCCAAATATTTCCATTTCTAAGTGCACGAGAACTCATTCCAAGTGAATGGAGACTTGACATGGAGCTTATGCACCATAAGATTTCCCCCCACCCATTTATCTCCCTAGCCTCCCACAGCCAGCAATCCAGAAGAAGGATCTCTATTCAAGTGACAGTTGCATTCACCCATCATGTATTAGCCACCTATCTACTAATCTGCAGTAGATTTACACTTTAAATTTCACAGCCTCCTGTAGAATTGAGCTCCACTGAGTACAAATTATATGAGAAAGCAGTTCTTCTTGTTTGTTCATTTTACATTTACTGCTTGATAATTTCTTTCCATAACTCTCTATTAAAACACATTTTAATATGTTAAGTAACCAACTGCTTTCCTGCATCACATAATGGGTTTTAATCATAAATATACTGAATAATTTTTAAACCAGTGCCAGAGAGTGCTGCTAGAAACAATCAGCAAAAGGAGTCTGCAGAACTGGATTCCCCTTCGCTGTCCATGACAAGAAACTCTCAATCTATAGTAGGATATACATGAGACAAACCTAAAATTCTTAGAAAAGGAGATATAATCTCTTACACAGTCCTAAATCTTCACTGTCATGTTTCATTTTGAAAGAAGAACTATAAAAATGAAGAAGCTTGTTAAACAAGAAGAAGGTTCTAGGAGACAGAACAAGAATTAAAACTTGCAGGAGGCATAAAGACTGTTTAAAATATCAGTGCTGGAAACTCAGAACAAATACATAACCCATACAAAAAAAAAAATCAAGAAACAGACAAGTCTGTCAGGCCAAACAACTGGGCAAGAGAAACTATGAGAAGTAAGACAGCATCCTCAAAATCAGAAGTTTTGTGTCCAAATGAGGAAAGAAAAATGGACTCTAAGTTCTAGTGGGTAAAATATAAAAAACTTCAAAAGGCAGGAAAAAGCATTTGGAGAACAAGTTGCAACAGGCAGGAAATTCAACAAAGACTGTTTTGCACATATTAGAAGCCAGAAGTGTGCCAGATCACTGATGGACCAGGAAGCAATCGAGTATAGAAGCAACAAGAATAGACCCACATGGCTATAAGAAAAAAAATTACTTTTTTGGCATTCATGCTCACTGCAGAAAGGTTCAGGGAGGTTCTCACACTGGAAACCTTCTTTACAAGGTTAGTAGATGGGATTATAGACTGGATTGACCCAACCATTCTAGGAGACCTTAGGCGTGAAGCTCCTGAAGCTCTAAACGTGAGCTGAAGACTCTCCCTTAAAGTTTTATGGATACCCAAAATTTAGAAGGCAGTTATGTGACACAGTTTTTAAAAAGGTATTCAAAGGAACAACTCAGGAAGTACAGGGAACTCCAGATTAGTAAATCTGACATCAGCAGGTCAGTAAAACCTATAATGAAGAACATCCCTCTGGCAAAGGATAGAATTATTGAATACCTGGAAGAACATGATTGATTGAGGAAAAGCTAATATGGCTTTTGAGAAGGGAAACCAGGCCTCATAAATGTGCTAGAGTACTCTGGAGGGATCAATGTGTATGTAGAGTAGGAGATCCCATTGATGTAGTTTACTTAGATTTCAATAGGACATCTCAATGCAGGATTTTTGAGCAGATATAATCATAGAATCACTTTGATTGGAAAAGACCTTTAAGATTATCAAGTCCAACCATTAACCTAACACTGCCAAGTCCACCACTAAACCATGTCCCTAAGCACCACAGCTATGCATCTTTTAACTGCCTCCAGGGATGGTGACTCAACCACTTCCCTGGGCAGCCTGTTCCAAAGATTGACAACCCTTCAGTCAAGAAATTTTTCCAAATACCCAATCTAAACCTCCCCTGGAAAAACCTGAGGCCATTCCCTCTTGCTCTATTGCTGGTTACTTGGGAGAAGAGACCAACACTTACCTTGCTACAACCTCCTTTTAGGTAGTTGTAGAGAGCAATAAGATCTCTCCTCAGCCTCCTTTTCTCTAGACTAAACAACCCCAGTTCCCTCAGGCGCTTTTTGTAAGACCTGTGCTCTAGACCCTGCACCAGCTTCGTTGCCCTGTGGACATGCTCCAGCACCTCAATGTCTTTCTGGTAGTGAGGGGCCCAAAACTGAACATAGTACTCAAGGAATGGCCTCACCAGTGCTGAGTACAGGGGGATGATCACCTCCCTAGTCCTGCTGGCCACACTATTTCTGATACCAGCCAGGATGCTGTTGGCCTTCTTGGCCACCTGGGCACACTGCTGGCTCATATTCAGCCAGCTCTTGACCAACACCCCCAAATCCTTTTCCACTAGGCAGCTTTCCAGGAACCAGTAGGGGTTGTTGTGACCCAAGTGCAGGACCCAGCACTGAGCCTTGTTGAACCTCATACAGCTGGCCTTGGCCCATTGATCCAGCTTGTCCATATCACTCTGTAGAGCCTTCCTACCCTCAAGCAGATCAACAGTTACTGAGGATGCACTCGATCTTGTCCAGATCATTGATAAAGATATTAAAGAGAACTGGCCCAGTACTGAGCCCTGGGGAACACCACTTGTGACTGGCCACCAATTGGATTTAACTCCATTCACCACAAATTTTTGGGCCCAGCCATCCAGCCAGTTTATTACCCAGTGAAGCATACGCTCATCCAAGTCATGTGCTGTTAGGGAACAGGAAAAGCTTCCTGCATAGATAAAGAACTAGTTAAAAGACAGAAAACAGCAAGGAATAAATGGTAAATCAATTTATTATCCACGGCTAAGGATTACTAAGAAAGCAGTTTGCCACACTCTGAGTGCTTCATGCTGTTGAGATCCTTCTTGCCTGCAGAACATGGCAGAACCAGAGAGGGCAACAGGGATGATTAAAATTATGAAAGAGCCCCCTTAAAGGGAAATTACTGAATCAACTGGAACTTTTCAGCCTGGAAGTGACAATTGAGTGTGACGGAATAAAACTCCAAGTGGAGCAGGAAGGGTGATCACTGTCCCTTCCAATGCAAGGATGAGGTGACAGCACATGAGGATAGCAAGGACCTGCTTCAAAACACTTCATCCAGCTTCTTTCTGTAGGATACGGTGGATATTAACAAAGTTTGAGAAAACAACTGGAAAAATGCCAGTGATAAAATACATCCCAGACCACTAAAGACCCCATTTGTGTCTCAGAAAATGCCTCCACACCTCTCACTGAATGCTAGGGGAGTACTCACAGTATTCTAATAACTATGTTATTGTTAAATGCTCACCTGTACTTTCCTCCCAGACATCCGTCATTGGCTGCAGGGACGGGACATCGGATGAGCTGCATTTTTGGTCTGACCCAGTACAGCTTTTCTTACAGTCTATTAATGCTGTGGAACCAGCAGCAGGTGACAGCAGCCCATGAGAAAAAAATGGGCATGCAAAATATATGGAGAGTCAAGCCCGTCACTAAGACAAATGGGAACTTCTTTAGGGTTAACCCATGGCAAAAAGCAAGGAAAATTATTATTTTCTAATTAATGCCTAATTCCAATAAGAGTATTTTCACTTAAGTAACTCAGTCAGGACACCTAGTAGTAAAGACAACTTCTGACTTCAGAGGAGTTAAAGCAGCAGAGAATTATCACGAGATGTCCAGGGAAAACACAGCTTTGAAAGGTGTGTCACATACTCATGGAGCAAACAGCCTTTGTGATCTTCTTGGACTGATCTCTCTGGAATAAATATAACCTCGGCTTCCTTTATTCTTGCTTTAAGTGAATTATATGACGGGTCTTTTATTGCCACTGCAGATAACAGCCATTTCTTTGCAAGATTACAAGGTAGCTACTGCTAATTAAACTAAAGCTCACATCCCAAGACTTAGTTATAACATCTTAAATGGCATGCAACAATTTTTCTTTGCATCCCTTAAGCTAGAATAGCCCAAACCCTCAAAATTTCCCATGCATTTATCCTTATAGCATCCTTATGGGATTAGGTGGTGCTGTCACATGTATGAAATATGTGGGAACTAAGGCAGGGAGGCCATAAAGCAGACAAGCCCCAGGTCCCCCCAGTCCAACACCCATTACTGAACTGGAAGACCATCTTCACTTGCTGTCAGATCACACTGCAGACACAGCCGGTTTTCACCCTACACCTTTTGCTTTAGCCCTTCCCTCTTTCTGTATCACAAACCTCCTCAGGCACGTATCATCCACAGTAAGGACTACAGCTTAGTTCTTCCTTGGAAAAGAGGTTCACTAAAAAGCTGGCATAATTCCCTCCCATCTCTCCATGAAAATTTAAAATTTCAGAAGTGTTTCTTCTTTTCTACATCACACTCTACTAAATCTGCAGTAAACCAGCAGCATCATCAACCCAGCAAGTCCAACAGTTAAGTAAACTTGTTTATTGGACCCCCATGTTTGACAGTGAACCTATTTTCCTAACTTTAGCAGTGTAAATACACTTTAGTTGAGCTGCCATCAGAGTCTTTATAAGGAAGTAAATCTTTTCTCTTTGTTGACAAAAGCCTTGCAGTTGCATTTATCATACACAAATGTTAGCAGGTGTTCATATTTAACTTGTTTTTGTGGATTTTTTAAGCCTGAGATGCATATAGTGATTGAGAATTACTGTTTATTCATTTCTGTGTAATAGGAGAAGCAGCATTTCATCTGTCTCATCCATATTTAATAGCTCCAGGCACAACAACCATGAAAGGTCTATTTTTCTCCCACTAGGGAAAATATTATTATTATTACTACTACCATGACTACAGCTATATTCTGAAATTATTCATCCCCAGCTTTCTATATTATTTCTATGTTATCTTTGGGCCAGGCCCTTTCCTGGTACTTACCTGAGTTACTGCGCTGATGGAGCTATACTGATTTATGGTACGCTGAGTCACATCAGCTAAGGACAGAGTCAATTCAAAGCTTCTCAGCAATATAATCCAGATGATTGAATTTTGCTGCCCTGAGGAGGGGCAGGAACCCTTGGAAAACTACTCATTTGCTGCTCCTGCTCTTACCAGGAGCTGCTGCCTTTTGGAGGTCCTCTCCTGTCCCCCAGGACAAGCTCCACCATGTCCATTTTCACGCTTCCCAGTCTTGGCACACACAAAGTAAATGGTGGAGCCAGGAATGGTCTCTGGTGGCAGCTCCATATATCACCTACGCCTGGAGCAGACCTCTGCTCCCAAGATGGCATGTAAATATGAAGAATGGCACCTAATTTCCCCCCCAAGCACAGCAGGGCAGCTCAAGGTCCACTCTGCCGGCTCAAGAAAAGCCCAGACTGTGCACCACCCTGTTAATCTCAACCTCAAAATGGAATGCAACCCCAATAAACCAGAGGCATCCCTCCACGCATCATCCAGCAAACCACAACAGTCTGAACTAATAAATGGTCCAGAGTGTCATTTATCTAGTTAAGCAGAAAACAGAGGAAGTATTATCATGCAGGCAGGTTTTTCCCCTCCCAGTGACAAGGGAGGACCTCAGTGAGTTCCTCCTCGCCTGAGGCTGGACAGTCTCCAGCACACCTAACAAATGTGCAGTGACAACAACAACCAGAGAAGCAGTTAAGATGTGGGTTTTTCCAGGTATTTGTTCCTGGGAAAAAAAAAGTTCCCTGATAGCATGCCATTAAAACGTTAATCATAAACCTGCTGAGGGCCCCTTTCCCCAGGAGGTCACAGTTTCAAATGCAGCCAGGGTCAGCAGTCCCTGGCACGTTACCACGAGGCAGTGTTTATCCACCAAGAAACAAATTTGATAGATTCGACCCAGTCATATGCTGCAAAACCCACAACCACTGACTGACACCAGTCCCTTGCAACAGCCGCGCTGCCGGCGAGCCGCAGACACCCAGGAGGCTTCCCAGGGCAGGTTTGCCATTCCCAGGGCAGGTTTGCCGTTCCCAGGGCAGGTTTGCCGTTCCCAGGGCAGGGCTGACGAGCACTGGCAGCACAAGGGAGAGGCGTGGAGCAGCCACCAGCAGGAAGCTTTATGCATCCAGAGTCGCCTGCTTAGTCTTAACACCAATTTTCAGGAAGCAAAAAATAACCACCAAAATCCCCTGCAATTTTTTTTTTTTCAGCCTCGTATGCCTCAAGAAGCTAAAAAACCCCGTGTTAAACATGTTCAGGGACTGAAGGTCATGATGAGAGCAGCAGCAATGCAGAGGATATATATAGAGAGAGACGCATCTTTTTTTCCTATTACTTGTAATTTGGAGATAGAACAAGATTGGGGGGAGGTACACACATTATTCCCTTTCCTCTGCATGTGTAGTTCTCATTAGGGCCAATTAGGATGATAATCACATCTGAAAGGAGGCTACAAGCCAACCTGTGTGATAAAAGCAGAAGTAAACACAACTCCGGCGAGCTTAGGGAGCATACGGTTTCTCCCACCAAATCCTCCGAGCTTGGATGTGACTCAATTTGACCTGGAAAGCTCAGCCCTTCACAACATTACCTGGGAGGGGACAAGGTGGTAGCGTGGGTCTTCAGGGACCCACAAACCTGTCCCCTCCAAGGACTTGCCCAAGTAATAGGTCTCAGCATGCAAGAGGAGAGAAATTAATTGCTTTTTGCAGTGTTTTCTCCATACCCAGCATAAGGCATCTAAGATTTCTGCATTAAGAATCGATACATTGCTCAGGGTGAAGTCAAAGAGAAAATCTCATCTGAGTTCAACAAAAGCAGGCCCTGCACTCAGCTCTCTAATGCCTTTTCCATCCACCCTCCCCAGAGCAAACTGGCGAGTGCAATCCTAATGGGATCGTCTGGGCGAGTTTTCTGCACATCGGTGTTACCTATGTCATCCCTGTCTCTAATATCTGCGATGCCTTCCCCATCCCGGCTGCCTCCCAGGTGACTCTGTGCAATTACATTTCTAATTGTACCACAATGGTGCTCTCTCTGGGATGGTACACCGCTGTTTAATTTATAAATGTCAATTTGGAAGCACAATACAATGAAAAATTACCCACATCAGACACAGAGCAGTTCCCACTTATGAATATGTAAGAAGGCAACAAAAATAATTAAGTACTTAACAAAGGGAGAGGATGAGGGAATGCAGGCAACCCTTTAATGCAACCCTTCCAAATTTTACACGTGCTTGATTTTGAGCCATTTAAATGGAAGGGACAGATAGCTGAGTGATGGGTTTAATATCGGACATGACATTGCACAATCTGAGCCTGTTTGGGAACCCTTTTAATATTTAAATCTCAATTAACAAGTAGGACTGACTTGACATTTAAAAATCTAAACAAAACACTTCAAGTGTAGCTCTTTAAAAAGCATCTGTAAAAGCACCTTCATATTCCATGAACCTGCTCGTTCTTTGCATCCTGAAGAACATCTCCACGGAGGAAAATAAATAAAAAAATGGTATTCGTTGATTTTTACCCCCATTCTCTTTGCATAGTCAGTCCAACTAAGCAAGAGTGGGCCGAATTCTGTCCCTCTTGTATATCATCAGCAGAGTAACTGCAGAGATATCTGAGCTAGTTCTGAACTAGAAAAAAATTATTTTGCAGGAGGAAAAATGAGCTCATACCAAGCTCTGAATTGCCAATGCTGCTGCTTTCAAACTATCTTGTCCTTTTATACAGCCGATCCCAAGTGACATAAAACATGAGAAGCGGGCAGATGCCGGGAGCACCAGCCAGGGACATGGGGAAGGAGGAGAAGGAGGAGCTGCACGGAGCATTCTTGGTTTAGGCAATAGACACAAATCAAGACTTGCCCGTCAGCCATCCCAATCTGCTGCAGGCAAAGTCACAGCACTGGTTGCAGCTGGAGCTGGATCAGGGAGTTGCCTTTTCCTGGGCTGACAATGCTCCTCCCAGATCAACCCTGCAGGCAACGTGGGGAAGAATGCGAAGACCACCAAGGAAAAGCACCAGGCACAAGGCAGGTTGCTTTAGGTACCAACATTTTTTCTATGGCTCCAACATGATGGATATTACTGCAGCACGGACATCTTTTCACTTCCACCCGGTCAGGCTGGCGCACAGCTGCAAATCAGGGATGAACACAAGAACCTCTGCTCCAACTTGGCATTAACAAACAACCCCATGTTTAAACTTTCCTACTGTCTAATTCTCAATAGCATCCCATCAAATATGCCGGTGGCTGCTGGCCCAGCTCTGTGCCTAGCACAAGGCTCCTGACGCCATGCCAGGTGACCATGGCCAGCCTTGGAACCAGCCCCATGAGATGTCACCGCTTGTCGGCCACAAAAATCTCAGCCTGCGTTCTAATCATTTAACTGCACAAATACAATCATCAAGAAACTAATACTCTGCAGATTTCAAGTCCTTCCTTTTTCAAGTTTATCTCTAAATGCTACACGCAATAAGTAGCTCTGCAAAAGGTTTGACCTCTTGCCCGTACACTGAAAAGCGCTAATGAAGACCACTTCGATGTGCATTCACCCTGCAAGGGGAGTACTGCTTACACACGGTCAGAGAACTTAAATGAAGCAGAGCAAGAGAGAAGAAGTGAGTTCAGTGTCTTCCCTTTTGTCCATCTACTGTGGAAATTACAGACCTGCTTAACAACCTGCCTACATGGAAGAAGAGAAGACCCACCACACTGGGTCAGACCAAAAGGCAGTCCCCCAAAATGTCCCCTGGCTTCTAACAAATGTTTGTATGAAAAGCATAAGAAAGAGAGAAAATATGGAGAGATCCTTCACCTGATTCACTCTCCTGACCTCCCAGGATCAACAATTTAGGGACTTCCTGGGTGCAAGGGTGCACCAGGACCTTTGTGTACCCACCCGTGCAGTGACCCATTGCACACAGGCAAAGACTCTGTCTCATACACATGACACGACGGCTGTTTCTATCTCCTGTCAGCTCTCAGCCAAACAACCCGCTGCAGCTCTGCAGAGAAAAGCCATACAAGCAAGCTCCTCAGCTGGCACCAGCTACGTGCCATTGATGTTAATGAATTTGTTCTGCTTTATACCAGCTGATGATCTCCCTCTTCTCCCTCTCTGCCCTCTCAACGGAATTTCTGATGCCCAGTATACAAGATATCCATCGAGAAGGTGGCTCTAGTCCAGCAAGTGCTGTGTGATGCCTCTGACAGTGGTTTACGTTCACTCTTTTGGAGGAAGGAGTAAGAGCCATAGGGCCATAGGGCTCTAACACAGTAACCTGGCCCTGGGAAAGCTTTGTGCTAATGCTCATTACTTAAATATTGGGTTATTCCTTCAAGATGGGTCTTTCTGTCCTTTGAAATCCCTTGGGTTGTTCTAATCCATGCTAATGTAAGGCTTTACACTATGCCAGGGGAAATAGGATGGAAAATGCTATAGCCCTTCATCCCCACGAGCACACTGCCAGCACCGCTCTTGACACTGTGCTTCTCCATCCTGCTTTAAGGAAAGCACCTGCCATTATTCCCAGAAAAAGCCACGTTCCTTTTACACCTCTGATAGTGTCAGCGTGCTCTATTCCAGCCACCCTTTCTAACAAATCACTGACATCACCGAGAGGTGAAGAGAAAATCTGAACTCATTTTGAGATATCACTCCAAATTTCTGCTTCTGTCGGTTCATTACTCTAGATGACTTTAGCCCCCGTGTGCCTCCTGCCCGTGTTGCCATGTCCTGGAGTTAGCACTGGGTGCGAAGCATGTGAGGGTCTTCCTCAAAAAAAACGCTGACGGCATCCCTAGCTGGCAGGCGGATTTCAGCAGTGCCATCACTTGTGCAGCGAACCATTGCCTTGGCTGAGTCTATCGTTTCAAGTCCTTCCAGGTTTTGTTTGTGTGCAAGCAATGCTAATGTGCTCACTGGAAAGCGTGTCCTCCACTGCAGGGTAAGCCAGAGAAACATGCTCTCTGTCACATAAAAGCAGTTTTCTCATTTATGTCACCTCATGAGCAGGGAAGCCAGCTGCAGTCCCCAGCTCTGATATGTAACATCAACAGAAGAGCTATGAAATATTTAGAATGGGAAACGCCAATATTAACCAAAAATACTTCCATGTCGGCAGAAGTTATGGGATCAGCCGATACCTGACAGCCCTATAAACCTGCCCTGGAGAGGGACGCGACAGCAAACCAAAGGATCAGAGATTCAGGGCAAAGTTCCTACTTTTGTCAGCTGCTGGGGAGCTGAGTTCAAGTTCCCACACTGATCCGTGCTGGGCAAGAGGAGAGAAGCAGCTTCTTATTTTTTCCACCCTCCTTCTGCGTGTGATTACAGATGGGCCCAGGAGACGTGGATTTGCTGGTGAAAGCCTCCCCTTTGATCAGTTTAGTGAATCGTGAGAGTCTGTGGTTAAAACCTCACAGTCCAGTACATCCCAATTAAAGATAATCCAAAAACATATGGTTTGCATGAATATGTGAGCTTTTTCTGATGCCTGGAAGGAGAAAAGGGAGAGTTTCTCATTTTAATACCATTGCTTGTCCTGTCATATTTCATACCAACAACTAAAGTCACGTGCTGCTTTCCCTTCCCTTATTTCCTGAAGAAGAAAGCAGAAAGGACGCTTTTAGAACAGAAAAAAACCCAAGTAGAACATGGGTCAAATGAAGTTTGGTGCCTATTTTTCCCACAGGAAAATTTGCCAAAGAAAAATTAAAGTAAATCCAAGAAGCAAATATAACACTCTACATGATGAAATTTTTTTCCAGCGACTTTCAAGGCATAATTTCCTCATGCAAAAGGAGAAAGAGCGATAATACGTCTCTCTTTGCTCCACACGTCTGTCACTAAGGAATGTTTCAGCAAGTTTACTCACTTTCAGGCTCTCCTCTGCTCTTTCTTCCTCCCTTTTATTATCTGTGTTGAGGCTGCAGTGCCACTCACTCATCGCAGAGCTGCAAAGTTGACTCACTACAGCTCCTTTTTTCTGCTCACCGATCTCATTGAATTATTGAAAAGGGCACTGTCAAGTCGGAAAGAATATATCTTCAAAAATAAAATAAATTTTCATTCCTAAGTTCCAAATGGCACCTTAAACTATATATTTAAGGGGAAAAAAAAAAGAAAGAATTTGTAAGAGACTCTTTTTCTTATCATTAATAATGCCCTTGGTTTTCTTTTTGCACATTTTAGTCCAGCCAACCAAGTTCACCATCAATTTCTAGACAACTTCACTCTCCACTTTTCCTGTACTCGCAGTAATGATATTGCCAAGTCTCATAAGTTTGTCCTCAGTCTTTGGGTATTTGTGGGCTTTTTTTGTAAAGTCTGAGCTTGTAAAGACATGAGTAATGCTGTGGCTCAGCTTTCATTTTTATTTTGTTTTATTTTGGTATCTGTTAACCTTCCGGGTTACAGGGAACAGTTTGACTGTGTTGCTCAAGTACACCCTAAAGGCTCAAAACCGAGAACCCAATTGAAATTTTTACATAATCTTGCTATTTTTAGGGAGATTTTTGTGATTCTGGGAAGACTGGATGACTTTTTTTTTTTTTTTTTTTTTTAACTCTAAGACTTGACTTGCCTACAGTGTTAGATTTAGCATCTGAATTTCTTTTACACTGCAGCTCCTTATAATCGACATTTAAGTGCAAAATGTCCACAGCTCAAGATTTGTTTCCTTTTCCTTCCCTTTTCACTCAGGGCACCCAACATCTCCAACATCACGGGAGACCATCTGCCAGAGCGGTGCCAGGTAACACTGATGAGATCCTTCTCCTCTTCTATCCCTACTGACCACAGCCTCAGTTCGAGTGTGCCCATTACCAGAGCACCTGGGCACCATCAAATTAGAAAAAAAACAGGCAAAATCTAATATTGCATGTACAGCCATAATTTCTCAGCAATTATACTGGTAGAAATTGAGAAACAACGCAGTGCTGGTATCCAATCCATAATCAATATTTGAAGAACATGCTGAAATTCAAGGTCTATGGAAGAAGGTGGGAGTTTGGACCAACGTTTAACCCACTAGTGACAATGGTAAGAAATGTGCTGGGCATTAGCAAAGAGAGATTCCTAAAAGCTAACGTGAATTGGTCAGGAATTTTTATATAAAACTCTTATAAGAAGTCTGTAGTTAATAGACAGAACCTGAACTGAATTGAAATAAAAAAAAAAAAAACCAACAACAAAAAACCCCAACAAAAAAAACCCAATAACAAAACAAACCCCAGCCCATACTTATTTCTGTGTTAGAATTTCTGTTGGAAGCTTGCTCGAAAATCCAGCAGTGCATCACCTTTCCAACAAAGACTTTTCTCACAAGACACCAGGAATAAAAAAAAATATACAGTTCAATCAACCTACCTCTAGGGCATATTTACACAAAGGTTTTTATTTGCCTTTCAACTTGACATATTGTTTTCAATACCTAACTGAAAGGTAAAGGTATTAAATATACATTGCAGTGCAGTTTGTTCCATAAGAGCTCCACGGTGCATCTTGGGCAGCATCCATGAAGACATCCAATTACTGCCTGTGCCAAACCTGACCCTGGCTGTGTAAGCAGGGCTAAAATTTCAAGTACACAGGACAGGAATTAATTTCTTCATTTCTACTGTAAAATTGATGCAGCAGAGAACATTTAAAGCAAACAAAAAATCCTTCATCCAGGCTCAGTTTACCGTGATTTGAGAAACTTTGGACCAGACTGTCTCTTTAAGCCCCTATGTGAATTGGGAGTATGGGGCATGTATGAAGGTGACTGCAGACAGAAAAGAAATAAAACCTGCACTGTTTTCCAGAAGGTGTGGGTTGAGGGCTGTGCTTCCCTGGGCAGTGGTACACACTGCAGGGTTTGCTGAGCATTTGGAAATGGAAACAACCTTTCGATGTCTTGTTTTACTATGAAGAGTAGGGGCTTCAGAGGAAAAAAAGAAAAAAAAAAATTATTTTCTTAAAAATTTGAATTTCAAATGTAGACAAAAAGTGAATTGAAAACTCACTGGAATCATTAGGAAGAACCTGATGCCGGCTTTACTATGTTCATGCCCACAAGCAGCAGACCCAGCTCCACCAAGGCTCTCCTGTGAAGCTCAGCCCAGGTTCCGGCATGACAACACACCTTCAGTGGGGAGTAATCACCATATGAACACCCTCAGAGGGCTCAGCCAAAACCAGAGCTCAAAGCACTTCAGGCCTCATACAAACACACAGTCCTTCCATGAGGCGTTTAAAATCTCAACAGTATGGTGAAAAGGATGAAGATACAGTGAGGTTATTTCTCCCAAGGGGTGGTTCACAGAGCAAACTCCAGATGTGATTGTTACTGAATTAAGGCAATTAATCCCTGAAATGAATGAGATGCAATCACTGGGTTTAGGAGATGTTTGCCTCTCTAAATCAGGAAGATTCTCTTCCAGAAGAGCCCCAGAAAACACATCTATCTTCCTGGCCACGCAGACTGACAGGGACAAAAGCATGCCCTCCTTAGAAGTGGTGGAGTAAATAAAGGCTGCACTGAAGTCAGGGACAAAGTATCTATTGGATTTGAAGGACCTTGATTTTCACCCACTTTGTATGTCTTGTTAATATACACGTTAATATGCACTTGGCCCACTTGATCCCATCACTCGTTGCAATTAGATGCTCCTCATCTAGACTTTGGCATAACAGAAATTGTACTATTTGTAAAAAAAAAAAATGCTCTCTCAAGAATGAATATCTGTCTCTTCTTGTGCTGTCTCTCTACATAACCCTCCACAGTCTGTTGCCAGTTCTCATTATGTCTGGTCCTCTCATTTTAATTGCAAGCACTGTATGATAAGGACCTCCAATTTGATTTTTCTGTAGTGCAAGACATGCAGTAAAGTTACCCACAAATGACAGAGGAAACCATGCAAACATTAAGCATTTGGAAAATGGGTAGGCATCCAAAATAAAATGATTCTTTAGAGAATGACTGGCTACTGACTGGATAAATCCTGTCACTGTTCAAGTTAACAAAACAAATCTCTTGACAGGTGTTAGGTAATTTTTAGCAAAGTTACAAGGGCGTCACTATAGCTAATGTTATTAAAAGCTTTGATTAGTTATGAGAACAGGCTCATAGGTCTAAATCAAAGCTGCAAACTGAAGCTGGTGGGATAATTGATGTTCACAGTTAGAAAAAAGTCTTTAATTCCAAGAAAACTCTATAAAAGAAAGAGAACACATACACTAGAGGCTGAGATAATACAGGTGACTTTTTACGGGCTTTCTGGTCCATCTTAAACCGTGACCCCATCCCAGCAGAGAGAGCCCCTCAGTGTATGCTCAGGCTCCAAAGAGATGGCACAAGTGCTGCTCCTCCAGGTGACAACAGCTGCTGTGAGCCTGGTCCTGCCTCATCGCACTCGGAGGGGAAATCGCATCTGCTTTAATGCATTTGCTCTGGAGGAGAAAGAGTCATGGTTTCTAGATGCTACAGCAGCAGAAATAACGTAGCACATAATAACACAGAAAGCAATAACAATAAAGAAATAAATATGAAATAAGCACTGCCTGAACCACTGGCCGCTCAGAGGACTTGCACACAGCATTTAGATGAGGCTGATTCTCTTTGCTGTAGTTATGAGTGAACATTATTTCCTTCTTTTCAGACATTGACATTTCTTCCCTTGGAGAATCTCCTTGAAATACAGAAAGTCTCACTCCCCACCCTTCTTAGGAACATCCCCAGCAGCGAACGTGCACACCAAGGTCACACCGGCTGCAAACCCAAACCAGGTCCTGGGCATGTCCTGGTCCAAGGCTGGTGCTAAAGAGGATTATCCTTGTTCAGCTGCTGATCCATCCTTCCTTGCCACAGAGCTTGTACACTGGAAGCAAAGAAAGCACATCCTTATGGAAAAGGGAGTTAATGCTGGCTTCTATTCTCAAAAATATGGGTTCTCCTGTGGGGCTGGCAATCACTTACAGATCCACATTGGAGTGTGTAGCCACTGTCATCCTCCCACCTGCACCACCCGGGAAGGCAAGGGCAAGCCCTGGGATGCTGATTGAGACTTCGCACAGCATCCTCCAGCAACGTTTCTGCCTAGCCTAACCAGGCTACCAGACATGGCAACTGCAGAAATGTTAACTAGTCCCTCAGTGGTTATTGTGGTTTAACCCAGCCGGCAGCTAAAACAACCACACAGCCGTTCGCTCACTCCCTGCCCCAGTGGGATGGGCGAGAGAATCAAAAAGGAAAGAAAAAAAAAGTAAAACTGATGGGTTGAGATAAAAACAGTTTAATAGGACAGAAAAGGAAGATGATGATGATGATGATGATGATGATGATGATGATGATGATGATGATGATGATGATGATGATATACTAAACAAGTGATGTACAGCACAATTGCTCACCAACCACCCACTGATACCCAGCTAGTTCCCAAGCTGCAGCCCTCCCTGGCCAACTCCCCCCAGCTTATATACTGAGCATGACATCATATGGTGTGGAATACCCCTTTGGTCAGTTTGGGACAGCTGTCCTGGCTGTGCCCCCTCTCAGCTTCTTGTGCACCTCCTGCAGAAGGCTCATGCCTCATCGCTAGCAGGGCCTGGGAAGCTGAAAAGTCCTTGACTTAATTGTAAACACTGCTTAGCAACAACTAAACATCAGTGTGTCATCAACATTATTTTCATACTAAATCCAAAACACAGCACTATACCAGCTACTAGGAAGAAAATTAACTCTATCCCAGCTGAAGCCAGGACAGTGGTTACTCTACAGGGCTCCATCTGAAGCTCACTGGTAGATACAAGCCCATGTGCTGGGAGCTACGTGCTGAAGTTTAACCTGCTGGATCAATTAACCATACAACCATGCATCCGAGGGACAGATTTTATAAATTGCTTTTATTCTAAACAACTTTCATTAAACCTCAAACAAGGAGCGTTCAACCAAAGGCAAATTCACATCAGCATACTTGCTTATCCTTAATTACATTATTCCATTCTTTCTGTAAAGATGCATTACTCTCAAATACAGATGGGTAAACATGATGATGTAATATTAATTTGTACTGAGCGATATAATTAGTTACTTCTCAGTAAATGTGAAAAGATTAGGAGAATCACATTGGTTTGTTCAGTTGGCAGATGGAAACTACTGCTTCCTTTTACATCTCCGTAAAATTACAGCAGCTAGCACAGCTTCCTAAACCCATTTGCCTTGATTTAAATAGACAGATTAAATAATTAACCAGAATTAGAAATAATATCAAATATGAGCAGAATAAGGAACTACAGGTGTTCTCTGCAGGCCATGTCTGCTCTGATTTTAGGATGCCCATGACATCTAAAAGCCAAATCCATATGTGAGAGTGCACATGGTGTATCTTGAGATACGTTCTCATATATAGGAAGAAAGCTGATGAGGAAGAAAGCAAGTGACTGTGAGAGACAGGCAAACACTTCACATTTGCAAGACTTCCACAACATGGTGATGCACACGTGCTATAGGAACAGGACTTCAGAAATTACTGATGCCCAGCTGTACAGACCATCTTCATGGCCTTTATATTCATTAATGATCCTGCATCAGACCTCCTCTTTGAATTAATCCCACACTGAAGGAACATAGGTGTCTCAGGCCATGTCTGATCCAACACATTATTTCTTTATTTTCTGTCCACTGATGAATGACCATGTTAAAATCTGTATTTTGCTTCTGGATATGTCTAGCTTCAGCTTCACAAGAAATTGTCTGGGAGATGTATCTGATCGACCAAAGAATCCTCTATTGTTCCTTGCACACCTCTGAGAAACTTCTAGCAAGCCCTCCAGGTTTAGTCTTTTGTTGGACAAAGAGATCAATTAACTTTTAAAGCATATTTTTTAATTCTTTATTGGAATAATTTTCAATCTGCCCACATAGGTCTTGTATGCCAGACCCTCCAAACAGGGTACAAAGACACAGGTAACATCATCCTCCCGTTCCTACTCTTTCTTCTTCCTGCCTTAAGACTGGCAAGGTCTCAGGACCAGACCAAGCACTCACACATGGTCTATGAGCCCATCACAGCACTGGTGAGAGGCAGCAACAGCTTCCTGCTGCCTCTGTGGTGAGTCTCAAACATCCTTTGGCAGCTGTAAAAATGAGGTTTTTCTGCCTGTTTAATCCTTAGTCTCTTTACAGAGACCTCCTACAGAGATGGCAACTTGTCCTCATAGATATGGTAGCTTTGCCCCATGGACATTCACATCATGAAACAAATTCAGGTAACAAACATGACATGGTGAGGACTCTTCTAGTCACACAATACTAAATGTAAATTGATGTCCTACAAGACAGCCAAGGAGACCAGTAATTTAAAAGATTTCAAAGCCAAATATTGAAGGCAAAGGGAAAACAATGTATCCAGGTACTTGGCCGAGCTCAAGACCAATTTGTGCACTCTATCTTTACTTCCAATCTTACACAATACTAAAATCGGGAAAAAAGGCTGCTAGAAGCAGCCAGATTTGGAATAAAATTGATTCTGTTGTTCTCCTATCCTGAGTACAGCATCAGTACAATCAAACTTTCAACTGAAAGACCAGAAAAACCCTAAAGCCATCACTACAATAAGATGATTTCAGCAGGTCATGCAAATAATGGCTTATCAAATCAGCAGAATAGAGAAATATTTGCACAGGACATTAACTTTCAAAAAAAAAAATTTTTTTTAAAGGGCAGTGAGAGCAATGCCACTTGCAAGAAAGATTTCTTGTGTCAAAATCCATGGAAGTCTAACTTCAGAAGCCACTCTTCTCTTAATGCAACTTGAAATGTCAGAAATTGAGGTTGTTGCCTGGACACGAGCAGAAAGGCATTTTGCATTTATTTTTTTTTAATGTGTGTGTGTACACATATATATTGATATATCCATATATAACAGTGAAACTAGCCTTTGCAAAATTGTCATATTCACATTTGCTTCATTTGGTTACAATGAAAAATTTAATGCATCCCATTTCACAGAGGAGTTGCAACTGCCTAGATTAGTCAAAATTATATTTACTTTAACAAGTGAAACTCGGTCACCTCTGAATCACAAAAGGCTGTCATCAAATAGAATCACTCTTCACCCGTTTGACAATTTCCCTGATACCAACTGTTGGTGAGGGATGGTAGCCTGATTCATATCTTGGCACTTCCTCTCTTCCAAACCCTAGAAAAGAGCCCAAATCATGCTCATCCTATGCGGACACCAGCGTGGATACAGATGAAAAGCACAATCTCTTTCACTCTTGTCTCAGTCCTTCCATCTGTAAAATGGGGTACCCAGTGAAGACTGTTTGTCTCATTTGGAGTCAAGTAGAAATGGAGACTATTATTACTCTTCACTCACTTCAAGCACTTTCTCCTTCTCATCACTCATCTTTATCATTTATCTGGTTTTGGGCCGAGTGCTTTCATTACAGGGTTGATTATAGGATAATTTGAAACAAGTATATTAATCTCACATTATGCCTAATTGCATTAGCTTCAGATGTGTCCCCTAAGTATGATTTACATTTTTAAAGATGTGTAAGACTCTATTCTCTCGTCTCCTTTAATAAGATGCAATCTCAGAGACCTTATTCTTTTTCTTAGTGCTTAGTCCTCTGTGAATTTTCTTCCTGTTGGAGATACTAAATTTCTAGGAACTCTCCCTGGGAATCTTTGAAGCTAACAATAAGATGGTATTAAATCAATAAAAGACTAAATAAACTGACCATAACTGATAGTACTTTGATTTTTCTCTCATGCTTTTTTCTCCTTATATCTCAACACGCTTTACAAAAGGCAGCAAATATTATTGATAAAAAAAACAAGAGGCACAGACAGACCAAACATCCTATATTAGTACCAGAGCCTACACTAAATCCCAAATACTGCAGGGACAGTGAGCCTGTGAGGAGGGAAGATAGGTTCATGCCTGAGGCAATGGGGCTACACGATAAAAATAATACTAGACCTCAACTTCACGTTTTTAGCCTCTAGCTTTCTCAGCACATTATTTCTTCAAGCTATTCAATAACTGTTAATAGGTGACAGACTATTCAAACCATTAAAATTATGTAACTTTCAAGTCTGTCAGGTTGAAGTATTGTTCTTCCCACCATCCCATTACTTTTAGTAACTACTTCCAAACCAGCTGCTTATGTGGGAGCACTTGAGGAGTTGCTTCAGTTAAACAACTCTTCCAATACACTCCTTCAGAAAGATTAAGTCAACAAGACCTATTGGGTGACCATTTTTGGTGGTGAATTTGTGACATCCTGATTTATTTATCCCATGGAAGCTGCAAACCCATGAGATCTTCTCAGTCCTCGTTCAGCAAAAATCACAGATAATATTCAGAATATATCAGACCTCAACCACTTCCAGCAAAAGGGCAAATGGAGAAAATATTTACAGTATGGCACAGAAATATCAGATTTCAATGTCATCAAGTAGACCAAGATTTCACTACATGCTGTGTAGATGGTATGAATCACAAAGTGGCTTTAATAACTGGAGATGCTGCTGGCATCCACGAAAAGCAACACGACCATTGAACAAGCACGAGGGAGACGCTGACAGCTCCAAGAGGAACAGCTCTATTTCACAGCCCTTATCTCACCATAATTAATTCTGAAGCAAGCTATCGTTCCCTGTGACACTTCCGCACAACTCCCAGCTCAGAGAATGCAACCTCAGGAGCCTACCAAAGAAAGACATAAAATAAGCTCTCCCTGGTCAAATTCCTTGTAACATGTGGGTTTACATAGGAAAGATACCCTGGTCTGCCTATCTCGAGTTGTTTTAGCTGTTCAGTCAGTTTTCATTGCTGGGTAGATACCTCCCATATAATAACATAAAGCCAAATTTGATCATTTTACTCAAAATCAGTAAATGGACTAATAGCAAAGCAAACCATATTCACAGAGCTCCCTCCAACCCTGCCATAACACCAACTTCCACATCAGATTCTGCATCAGTCTGCTTTTGAAATTAATTTGAGTTAGCTAGTATAATGCTGTATGCTGAAAAATTTTGAAGGAAAATCTAAAGTCCCACTGCAAGCCTTAGACCATGTTCACCATGTTATTAAGATTATTTTTTCCAATTTGCCATAACTTTCTGATGAGCTGAGCGGGTATGTCAGACTCTCCAGGGACACAACTCCTGTGAATCATGTCTTGAGCATGAAAATGAGCTTTTACATATGACATTACTAATTTCACTTCCTTTCTCTCTCCATCAGGCACGTTGTGACCCCTGGCAGTGATCATCCTGTTTCAAGAACTCCAAAACATCTTAAGGATAGTAAAGATCAGGGGGGTTTGTTGGGTTCTTTTTCTCTCTTTCTTTGGATGGTGCAAGAACAACTATTCAAAGCATGCAATACTGAAAGTTCATGGAGGGAAGATAAAACAGAAGAAAAGATAACAGCACAACTCTGAACGCTCACATGCTACATGAGGTACACACAAAGCCCTGTGCTGCCACAGCCCCAACCATCCATCCTCCCAAGTAAGGTCTCATTAAGGACCTGGGTGCCCAAAACTGGAATGACTCAAAGCAACCAATTTCCTCAGAAAATTCAGGTGGTCAATTTAATCCTGGTCTTCCTTTCACCCACATGGACAAATAGAAGCACAAATCAGGATAAACATCCTCAATCAATGAATATACATGGCTGAAGAAGACACCAATGTTTCTCTATTACCAGTGATACAAACACGATGAAAACATGAAGAATGGTTGCAGTAGCTGAGACAAAGGTGTCTCCTTTTCCTTCCTTTCCTACCAAACAGTGGCTTGTATGGGACTGCAGCATCTGCAGGTACGCGGTCTGCGTATCAGTAAGCATGTTGTGGTCATGGAGAAGCAAGAGAACCCAATGTCAACCTGGGTGCTGTCAATCGTTTTTATTTTGTACAATCCTACACAGCAAACACATGCAAATATGAATATCCAGCTTCCTTAACTCATTATCTTAAACAGATTGTGCTCTGTCAGAATTAGGAAAGCACTCAGGGCTGCATGCAGCCAACCCCCCCAGAAATACCAAGCAAACCAGATACAAGAGACATATGGGGCAATGCCTTCTCTTCTGCAGATAAATGAGTCCAGAAAAGAAGAAAAAAAAAAANCGCTCTCTTTCTCCTATTTCCTTTAAACAACCATGGACCAGAGAACAGAATTCAGATTTTATATACATCCTTCTGTAAATAAATGAGAAGCCAAAGTGTTCTTATGCAATATCCGTAGTACAAAATAGCTTTCCTGGCCAACTTTCAGGCCTTATCAGTTTGGCAGAACCGTTTGATATACTTGGGACATGTGTTCCAGCTGAAGTATGCCATGGGACGCTGATACTTCACTCTGTCCCAATGTGTAAAATATTTTCCCTACCTCTGACACTCCACCAATGATATCCTCTTGATGACAGATATTTGTCCACTTGCCCTGGTTGAAAAAAGTCCCATCTTCCAACATATCTCTTTGGTAAACTCACTGGGAAAACTAAATTATCAAAATCTATAGTGTTCACTCAGGAAAAAAAAAAATCTCACCAAAAATAATGATGTAAAATTCTGTTAGATAATAATAATTTACAAAATGGCATGGTAAGAGACTGGCCAGGAGATTTGAGACTCACAATCCAGTTCTGATTCACTCTTGTTTTGCTGAGCAATTCTGGACCTTCTGGGTGTTTCCCCATCTGCAGAATATGCATAAATGAACAGTTTCCTTCACAAATCCCTTGGAGATCAGGGAATGAAAAAGAATTGGATAAAAACTGTGCTATTATTATTTTTTCTTTTTGCACTGAACTTTCCTGTTTTCCTTGATCTGAAATATCTTTCATTCACAAGTCATTATGTGATATAACTTGGATGGGAGCACTGTCTGAGCCTGTCTGCAGGATATAGCCCAAAGGCACAATATCAGAGATCAGCTCGTAGAAGAAAAAGAAGCTTCTGAGGGGATATAAGTACAACAGAGAGATGTACTTCATTAACAGAAAAACATTGACTTGTAGCAGAGAAAGTGTGCTGGAAATGATCACAATATCACCAGGAAGGTTATATTCAGTCCCGACTGGTTTTTCTTCTCCTTTTAAACATGAATGACCATGAAGTACCTCTTTTTCTTGTGAACTGGTGGATGCTAAGCACTTAGGAAAAACTGGCCTAAAGTTTTAAATCATCACGTTGGGAAATGAAGGATGGTCTTGTGGTTGGAAAACTGAATTCAAGAGACCTGGCTCCAAACCCCACCAGGTGACAGGCTGTCGGCAGGACCTCAGCAGTTTACCTTGGTCTGGCACCGAAAGCTCTTTGGGACACAGATTGTCCTTTCACAGGTATTTACAGCAATGGGCTTTCATTTCACGTGGCTCTCCATGCACTACTTTAATCTGAGTTAAATTTGCAAGCAATACACACAGACCTATGTGAGCACCAATATTCTTAAAGGAAAATATCTATCTGCTATGTTTCCATCATGTACATCAAAATGCCCAGCACAAATTTCTCTATTTCTGTCATCTCTGCAAATATGAAGAGTAGTAGTAAGATATTAAATAATATGATTCATATTCCTGTTATTAAAAATAATTAAATATAGGGCTAACCAAGAAGGGAAATGAGTGCAAGTATGAAATTAATCAGTGAAGCTTCTGAAGTAAATGGATAGGTTATTGCAGAACAGCATTAAAACAGGCTTAGGAGTACTTTCCACAAACCTTTGCATGAAAAAATGGATACTTCTCGATAACATTTTTAATTTCTAAACATTTCAACTATAGCTAGAGAAGAAAAACACACAAAACATTTAACAAACTTTACTGAGAAAAATCCGTATTAGTTTTCATTTCCAACAAAAACCCACCTAAAACCCAAAGTTTAGGAAAACATTCACTGCTCTTACCACCAAGCAATTAAAAGTTTTCCATTGTAAAGGACTTATGCCATGGGGACAAAATTATCCTTAATATAACCCAAATAAAATCACTAGATTCACAGATAAATTTGTCTTCACCTTCCTACAATGCTTCTGCTTGCCGAAGAAGTCTGGTTTCCCTAAAGGTTGCTGAACAGCTGCTCCCCTGGGACTGCCCTATTTTCCCTTGACACAGTGACAAATGCCCACTTCTCCCTCTCTGTATGACGTTCCTGCTCCTCGCGTGGTCCAACACGCTGGCTGCCATCGCTCATCCCCAGCAGCCTCCCCACATCATTTTCCACCCAGGATACTACACCGAGGCTGACGAGAAACTAAACTCGGCAGAAACACACAGTGCTAAATTCTTTTCCCTGCACAAGCCCAAGTAAGTAGATTTCCCATTGGGAACCATGCTGGGACACAGGCACGGGCTCCTCTCCTTGACCCCAGGGTGGTGGCTGCTACGAGAGCAGCACATACAAGTCCCATCAGCACCCCGTGGCACGCAAAATGGGTGCCTGTTTTGTTGTACACGGCCGTGCAGGTTTCATACAGCTGCATCTATTAGACACCAGCTTTCAGTCTCATGATCTTTGCAGCAAATGCCACTTCGGTGACACCCACCTCTGCAGAAGTGTCAGTTCGAGGGGGACCGAAAGCTCAAAGCAGAGAAATGCCAGAGCACAGGGCTCCTGAGCACAGAGCTGCTCCTTATTATCACACAGCCCAACTGCAGCAATTCCAGCCATCCCTGGCCTTGCTACATGCAGGCAAAGGAGATGAGATTTGCTATTAAAAGTACAGGTCTCCGAGACCACTGCCAGCTATTTATCTAAAAAACTTGTGGCTAGGGCAGACTGAGGCTCTGCTTCCTTTTCGAAAGCCGCATCTCAGGGCTGATGATTCCCACATTCGCGGCTCTCGCATCTGCCTGCCATGGCAAAGTGCTCGCTGTGGTTTTAGCGGTGTTTTTAGCTCCTGTCAGTCTTCCCCTTTAAAGGCACCATTTCCCATCACTGCGCTATCTCAGTCTTGACACAAAATTACAATAACCCTCATATAAAGACCCATGTGTGGGCTGGTTTCTTCAGTCCTCCTCCTGAGGAAGGAAGTTCAGCCAGAGCCAAAAACACGGTTCCAAGCAAAACCCTCACATGCCACTAAGCCACCCAGTGAAAACACACAGGCTAACTTCAGATTATATACATACAGACTATATAGATACATGGATTTATAGACTTGTATAATAACATGTTGTATTTCAAAATACTCATTGTCAGCAAGGCAATGATATAAAATGTATATATTGAAGATAATTTAAGTTATTTCAAAAGAATACAAAACTGCCATAGATACATTTAGCTCACGACCAGTTCAGCCCTTGTGGATGGCCCCATCTATGGCCTAATGGACAGGTAGATGGCAAGAGATCTTCATCAGAGATGAACCTGATCCTCTGTGTAGTACCGAAACCTCCAGCAATCGCTCCATGCTCTGTCTTGATACAGGCACTGCTTTGATGTGTAGAGCTTTTTGGCTACTCAGATTCATCTCCCACACAGTCAACTCCAAAGCTCATTTCTCAAAGAAGATTTGCAGGTTGAAAGTCGTTTGTTGAACAATCCCATCCCAAGCAGCATCTCTCCTTTGCTCACTCTCTTCCTGAAGGAGGTAAAGCTGGGACCACCACCGATTACTCTACATCCAGCCGACATCTGCACAGCAATAAATCTCTGTGAATGGAGCTTTCTCTGGGTGACAAGATCAAAATGCTACCATGGGAGTGAGTCAATCTCTTCGGGTGAATAACACCCGTAGGCTCCCACATTATTCCCAAATTATCATATCTTGCTGGGAGAGACAGAAGGAACAGATAGATGCAAGTGGACAGTTTACAACTGCTAATACTCAGGACTAGGTTTTGCCCTCTGTAGCAGCTGCAAATGAGGCTACGAGGGATGCCTCATCATTATGAAATACCAGGACTGGGGCTTAGGTTAAGGCTCAAGAGAGATGGATTGTCTCCATACCGTCCTGCTGCGCTGTTGCTTCAGGAAGGAAGGAAAGAAAGCAGAAATTCTCAATTACTCAATTGAATGTGGAAGAAGCTTTGAAATCCTGAACCTTAAAAGATCAGAAGTCAAGCAGTGAACAGAAAGAATTCAAACAGTATTTCTTTGACCATACTCTTGATTTTAAGGTTCCTGATGAGTTCTCTGTGCATTAAAATTCATTATTTCTTTCTTTCCTATACAGAAAATCCTAGAGGAGGAAAGGAGAACTCCAAGATTTGCACATATTGACACTTTGCAGTGAAGCTGCACACAAAAGACATGCATGAGAAGAGACATTCAGAGGTGATTCTTATCAAGCATTGAAATCCCTTTTTAAAATAACCCAGAAAGACTCTTTTCTGGAACACTTTCCCTGGACAAGACCCAATTCTTCCAACATCAGCATGAAAAAATGCAAACGCTCTCAAAGCAGTCCATGCTGCAAAGCTCTGTAGGGCTGGCACGTACAAATCCACTCTGAAGCTGTGCATTAAAAATCACCATTCACCCCAAAACACTTCCTGAACTATAGCACTTAGTGCTTAAAGTGCAACACAATCAAAACAGCAATGACTAAGCAGCAGAGTAAGCAGAGATCCAAGAAACACGGTCTAACCTCTTTTATCACCTGAAATGCCATCTGAACCTACATTTCCTGGCAAAAGCTTCTGTTACCTTGGCTCTGCCATTGGGCATGCCTAGAGGAGCCACCACCAAAAGCAAATCCCCTGATCTGTGCATACAAGATTTGGGATTCATGTAAGACGTGACCTCAGGATAAGTCTTATGAGGGGCTGCAGACTATTGGAAATACTCAGATGAATCATAGAATCATTTACGTTAGAAAAGAACTTTAAGACCAGTAAGTCCAATCGTAAACCTAACACTGCCAAGTCCACCACTAAACCATGTCCCTAAGTGCCAGATCTACACATCTGTACAGGTTCAGATGGAGCAGGCTGCCAGAGAGGTTGGGCAATCATCAACCATTAAGAGCCAATTGAATCAAGCCCTGAGCAACCTGGTCTGATCTCAGGATTGACCCTCATGTGAGCAGGTTGGATGAGAGACCTCCTGAGGTCCCTTCCCATCTGTTTTACCCATGATACTAATATGGAGGTTGGCATCCAGTTCTCAAGTTCAGATGTCTAAAGTTGGGCATCTAGTCCATGCCATAGAGAAAAAGATACTCCACTCTATTTTAAGGAAGGATAGAGGAATCAACCACGGGGAATACCTTTCTCCCCCCATTGACCACATAAACACAACCTGCTTAGACTCGGACAATCAACCAAGATGCCTACAGCAGAGGAGTGAATGCCACCAGATCACTCACCACCAGCGGAAGACCAATACCCAAATTCCCCAACTTGAGGGATTCACTCCCAAATCTCCCCAGGGAGCTTCCTAATCACCACAAAGGCAGTGCTATGGCAGCAGAACTCTTCATCCCTCTTCCCAAAATTCAGATGCTGAGCACTGGAGACAGAGCTCCCCTGGCAGCTTGAGAGGAATCAGTGCTGGTACCAGTCCCTGATCCATGGATTATCTTTTTTTGTTCGGTTTGACTTGAA
Source organism: Aramus guarauna (assembly GCA_013400195.1). Lineage (NCBI taxonomy): Eukaryota > Metazoa > Chordata > Aves > Gruiformes > Aramidae > Aramus > Aramus guarauna. The sequence continues at coordinate 853,261 of VXBL01008794.1, forward strand.
CCCATTGACTATCTCATGCAAAACACATAAAGAGATTTACTCTTGCTGCATTATACCTGGCTCATTATTTATGGGTGGACTTTGCTTTTCCTCACATCAATAACTGCCGTTCACATGAGCAGCTCCTTTCAAGGAAGGATTTACATGAGAATCAGCCTAGCAGGGCCAGGAGCATAAATAACCCGTCTGCCAGCCCAGGGGCAGTCTCTGCTCAGGTGCTTTGTGAAGTACCACAAGTGCTACAGAAAGAAATGGGTAATTATAATACGTGGCAGCTCCTGGGACACGGGGTGGTGGACAGAAGGCTGGGACACCCAGCTTCTCTGTTTTCTTTTGCTATTCGATCACTTTGCAACTTCGCATTCGTTTATTCATCTTCTGTCTATTTAGACCACAAACTCTTTAGGGTGGGGGCCGTCTCTTTCTATGAATCTGAAGAAAGAAAGACAAATAAAGCAGGATTCCAGGATGAAAAATAAAACCAAAGCAAACAACATCCTCAGCAAGGCTCTGCTCAGCTGCTGATGACTGACAGCATCACAAGACAAGTTGGCAAGATAAGAACCCGAGTTTTATTCTTTAAAGCCCCACATTTCTGTGTCAACAGTATTTTCTAAACAACTGACACTACCGATTCCCTACTGAAACATAACAACTGCAAGCTGAAAATCATCTGCCCATGCAAATGCTGTGGATCTTTTCTTCTCCCTTCCCTCCCCCTTCTCTGTTCAAATATTTGTTCATCAGACTTCAGCACTGAAAGCCGGAAGCATGCCATGCTGCCCTTCTAATATTTTATACAGTACTGCATTTATTTGCAATTATATTCTCCCAGTAAAAAACATGTTGCTTCAATAAATCTTCCTCCAGTGAAATTTTATGTATTCTGGCTAGCTGTTTACTGCAGAATTTTTGTAATAAATTATTCTCACTTGCAGCCTGACCTTTGTAATTTTCATAATACGAAAAAAAAAAGTATACTCCTTCTGGAGAAGTACCTTCACAATCTGCTCACCTTTCCTTTCCTCTGGACTTTGCAGCAAACAGATGTCAGTGAGGACAGCTGCTGTACAAGCTCCCTCATACACTGACCTAGCAACTTGAATGATGACACCTGAGCCTTGGGTCTGAGGACAATCTTTTATACTTCCTTACAAAAAACACACTTCTTTCGGACTGAACACTAACAAGATACCTACACTGCAAACCTCAATCCAAAGATGTCTCCTGATCTACCATTAAGTCCATATTAAAGCTTCAGGCTCACTAAAAGGTGTAATTCACAGGATATTTAAGATGCGTTTTATAGCGCACTAATCACTCTACGTACTACCCCACGGAGCGCCCAGGCTGGGAGACACAAAGCAACCCATTTCCTATCATTTCCAGAAAGAAATGGGCGAGGAGGGAAGGACAAAGGGCCGGGAGCTCTAGCAGTGAAGATATTTGCATTTTGGTGTCTGAAGATCAAGTATACTGATAGTATGTGCATGTGCCCTTAGATGTGCACTCAGAGTCCATTTTTAAAAGCGTTCGTCTAGGCATCGGTAAATATTGCATTTGCACCACCAGAAGCTTTAGGTGGGCAAATGGAGGGTAACCACGAGGGCTTGTTTGCCTCAGCTGCAGTAATTCAGCTGGATCTTTTGGCAAACTGGAAGAGGAGACATAATTTTAAAATTGTCCTCTGGAGCTAAGTTGTCAAGACTGTAATAATTTATTTAACTGTATAATAATACCTAATACTTTACATAACTGTGTAATAATTTATTTGCGCACCCCCCAGAAGAAGCATTTTGTTTTAGCCAACTGGTTGGAGTTGGGACGTGAAGTGTGTTTTCTGATGACTGGGCTTTCAGTCAGACCCACTGAAGTTACAGAGCAGATCAAGACATTTTTGCTGTCTGGATGTGCCCTCATGAAAAATGCTTTTTCTTCATTGCAAAGTTTAAGAAAATTAGAAGGGTTTGTGTTAAAAACTGTGCAAAGTGGTGACTGCAACATTTTCATATCCTCTTTCTAATTTCCTTCTTTCAAAGTTTCCCGCATTTTTGTCTCAAACTGAAATAACAGCCAACTTAAAACAAACAAACAAACAAACAAACAAACAAAAACAAAACAAAACAAAAACGCAAAAAAAACCACAAGCCTTTCTAGTACTTCTTATTTTCTGCACTTTCAGCATCCAATTCTTCCTGGAACTTCCTATATGGGACCTATCTCTAACTCTAAAGAAATACATTGTTAATTGACCCTCTTTGTCCTTAAAATCTTGCCTTGGCAGTAAGAAAAGCCAGATCCTGCTATGCTATGACAACCAACCCGTATAAAACATATTGCTGAGCTATATGGACCGTATAGGGAATGCGTTCCCTGACCAAGAAGAGACGAAAGGCTGAACCATGGCTCAACCATGCTACCGACCCAAATGTTCTCATTTTGGCTCTTCTACAGCACTTTCCTATGGATCTCAAAGCATTTTGTAAAAAAAAAAAATACAAGTTTTTGACATAATAGATGGTAATGAGAGGCTTAGAAAAGCGAAGTGACTTAATAGAGGGCATTTAAGATCAATTCTGGGAACAGCATTCAGGGTTTACTAATGCTGCCTTAGATCACTGCTGTCTTCCAAAAAGCACAGTGACCCCCTCAAAAACGAAATAATAAGCTTAATCTTTAGGTTGTTCCACGTTTGTTATTTCAGATAAAGGAACAGGCATTTCTCAGAGAAATCTTGGGGTTAATTTGTTACATGGATCTTTTATGCCATGTTTTCTTTGGCAAGTGATCAGTGAGTTCATTAATTTCTGTATCTGACTTAGTTTCCGTTTCAGAGTACTACAAAACCGAAACAATCAGATGCTCATGCCAAAAAGTAAACATTAAAGAGAATGATAATATAAATGGTCCCTTTTAAAATTGATTCAAATACAACAGATCACAAAAGGCCATCTTAAAACCAAATGCTCTTAAAATAAAAGTTGAAGACCTCCTTACCCTCTGCTTCGAGTAAGTATTTAAGCTAATGAGAGCTGGGAAATCAATGAGTAGATATTGAATTGCTATCTAGCCAGACTTCAGGCAGATTCTGGTAAACAAACACAAGCCTAAAAATAAATTTGTAGGGGGACAGTTTTCAGGAAATTACACATTTATAAGCAGAGAGTGGGAAAAAAGGGTGGAAAGAGATATTGTAAAGGTAACTCATGTGGAAAAGATCACACTTAAGAATTTTTTCATCTATTGGAAACTCAGCTATGCTTAGAACAGTATCCAATGTAGTAACTGAGACACATCATTGTCCATGCCGACAATTATGGCTACATGCCATGCCCTTGGCTCACATTCGCACACTCATCTACAGACACTATTTAGGACACGGGGGAGCGGAACTCAATTCTCAAGAAAAGCCAACGTGGATGCAATTTACTGCAAGACAAAAGTTCTAAATATCATTAACACTTCCAAGACCTGCCCAAAGTTTCCTTTTGCTTTATTTTACATAACCGGTGGTTCCACTGAGGGGCTTAGGTGTTTTAGAGAGGAACTTGCACATATGCTTTTACAGGAGAAAATCTAAATTTTCTAACACCACCTACTGTCACTATTCTCTTTCACAAAATTTTTCACTGAGAGTTTAGACACCCCAGAACTGTGCCACACGTTCATAGCTTCACTAGTGCCATAGTAAAATAATGTTCTCCAGGGTTTGTGGCCATATATCTCCAACAGAGCAGACCAGTTACTGTTGGTGTTTCCAGATATCATCATCTGTGATGCTCATCCATGCACTTTTGGTGCATACAAAGACACACAACAGAATTTATCTCATGATGCCCCTGGCAAACAGCAGTCATCTTCCTCCCTTTCAGACTGTGGGGTTATGTAGGAGGTTTACTGCTCCCAGCCCTGCTTCTTCACCCAGCTTTCTATACATCTCAATGGCAGCATGATGACATTGCTGAAAAGCGCTAAGCCAAAGCATGTAGCTTTTCATTTCATTTGGAAAGAGATGAGATCTGATAACTTGCAGCAACAAATTCCGTGCTTTAAATTGATATCCTGGGAAAATTCTATATGCAATGGTCATGACTCCAGAAAAGATTTTTTGCAGCAAACACAGGCATGAACTCGATGGCACGTTCCATGGGGAGCCAGTGCCAAGGGCAAAGGCAAAATGCTCACAGGCTCACACTGCTAAGCAGGATACCTGCTGGTCAGTATTGCTAGCGCACACAAAATTAGGTCCTTTGTTCAGTGAAAATCACGCAAAGAGGTGTCCCAAAGCTGCCAAACAACTTTTCATTGTGAATTTTGCCAGAAGCTCCCTCACTGCAGCCACAGTATATAGCAGAGACCATCAAGCTCTGTACTAAGTTTCCCCCCTCTGACACTACTGAGTGCACACGACTCTCAGTTCACCACATGCACAAACCAGTACACAACCACGACCTACACACGTCCATCCTGGCACTGCTGCCAGGGAACAGGAAAGAAACGTCAGACTATTTTTGTTTCAGCAACCAAAGGGGAGCTGCACTAAGAGTGGTCCCAGTTTCCACACCGGCCCTTCAGAAGGCACCAGCGGGGGTAGCACAGACTCTTCTGTGCCCTTTACCTTCACCTCTAAACCGAATAAACTTCTTGTCTATGCTTTATTTGATGTCAGAGGTCAGCTTCTGTCCCCAAACCCCCTGACTGCTGCCAGACTTGCAGCTCTGGTCTTCAATAAACTACTATTCTGCAGGCAATTTCAGAGAATCAGATCAAGAACAAAGAGGCTACCAAAGCAACAATAAAAATGCAGATGGAGAAAACATTATAATGAATAATATTAGATTGGCCCTAAATTCAGGATTTGTGTCTCCTCAGCCTATACAAAGTCCGTTACCATGTGCTTCTTTCTGAGATATGAGGCATGCAGTTGTAACCCTTTCCGTGACAAAATAAACAAAGCAATAAGCTTCAGAAAACATCTAGTTTAAATCTAAGCATTTCCACATAGTATATTTTCTTGAAAGCTGAAAAGTATTCATATGCTGTCAAGATATCTATATCCTATTACAGACAAATTACATAGGCCTTTAAATAGTAGCAGTGGAAGAAGTTTTCTTTCAAATGCAAAGGGTGATCCTGTATGAGCAGACACTTACTGTGCTCATGTGTGAGAAAGGCATGTGATTACACAACGCAGAGTAATGTAACTTAGAAAACGGAATCAGGTTTTTTCAAGGAGATGGAAGTTGACTAATTTAGAAGTTCCTCAACTGTCCTTCTAGTAACCACGCAGACAGATACCGGAAATGCATTAAGATGGTGCTGTCATTGCAAAGTTTTACTTCCAGCTTTGCTTTTTCACTGAACTATATACAATTTAATTGCATGAGCCCAAATACACCCTTCATTGCATTGTTTCCCAGAAAGGTAACCTCGGCTGATAGTCCCATGGAGGTCCAACCCTCCAGCCATCCCTACAGCTGGAGCATTTACCCAGGGCAGGGCATGGGGCAGCTCACATGAGCACTGCCAGAAACCCTGATCTGGTACAGAAGTGTCTGCAATCTCCCAAAGAGTGAGTATGAAACACTGGCCAGGCACTGCTTAAAAAAAGTGTCAAGAAAACTAAACGGAAGGGATTAAAGAGGAAGAAAAAAGATAACAGGATAAATTGTTTGCAGGATACAAGCCCAACTTTATCGCCCGATTTTTGTTTTGGCAGCTGCACGTTCCAGGGATGCCTGTTTAGGGACAGATTTTACTTAAAGCTTCTGTGATGTTGTGTATAGAAGAACCAGGAACAAAAAATATGTCTCATGGACACGTACTTATTTAGAAACACAGAGGAAGTGAGCCACTTGTGCAGCTCCCAAGCTCATGCTGTTTGGTTTTGATTTCTTTGTAGGATTGGACTCATCATTTGATTCTTTTAACTAAAGAAACATAATAAACACAATTTCGCTTTCTTTCTTTTTTCTTTTTTTTTTCCAAGCAAGCAGTAAAAACAAATGGCAAAACTGCAAAACATTGAAAACATAAGGAAAGATATTTTAGTCCAGGAGGAGATAGCTATGGGTGAAAACCACACCGAACAGACTGGATCCCAGCCTTATCCCTCTGCGTCCCTGAACCAGATGAGCAATGGTGGGGAAGCACTCCTCGCTGGGTGCACATCAGCCACCACTATTTACGGATGGCACCCAGCTCCCATTGTGGGGACATCTCCCTCACCCATCCTCGGCTTCCTCGCTGGGACAGCCAGGGACAGTGCCATCTGTGGGTGGGTGACAGCGTCCAATGAGAAGTGCACTGAGGCCATGCAGGAAACATCTTTTAGATATGCTGTGAAGTTGCTGTCCCTTCTAAATTGATGTAACACCCACCTCAAGACCTGTAGTTACTGGGGTCAAGCACAGCCGAGGACAGGCACACTTCTCTCCAGCCAGACCAGTTTCCATGAAAAGGTCCACCAACCTGCCAAGGCCATGCTCTCACATTGCAGTTATACTCCTGGTCTTCCCCTCCACACTGTCTATTTACGTTTCTAGTCCCTCACCAGGCTGACCCTAAAGTCTTCTCTTCTTTGGGGACACCAACCCCAGTAGCTACCAAGCTATGATGAGACACCAAACCACTAACAAACTCCACAAACTTGAAAACATCATAGCCAGTGACTTAAGCCCAGATTCTTCAATTAGTAATGAACATGAGTGGCCTTATCGCACTCAGTGGAAGTGCTTCTGGGCAGAAAACGGCTTCTCCAAGCTCGACTCACCCAGACGCAGGATGTGGAGTTTGCACTCCCAGCGACTGTTTTGAAGATCAAAGCAGCAGCAAGTCAGAGGGAGTCTGAGCCATACATTGTTTGCTTCATATACTCTTACGTAGAATTATGTAATGTCATTAAGTGGTGTAATTATGGAGTCCAACCATGCATTTTTGTGGTTGAAGTGAAAGTATGCTTAATGGTGTAATTACTTCTAAAAAAGAGATTCCATGACTAATTACATCCACAGGGTGGCAAGCAGCAAAAAGGTTCATAGCCTAATATTAGGAATGAATTATGTGTCTGGTAGTTTTCCTCCTTATTCAAAGCACAGTAGTGTAAAATATTACTGGCAGACCCCACATCTCCCTGTGCCTTCCACAGTGTGAGAGTTATCACCAAGAACAAGCCCATAAACAGTAAAATCTTCTGAATAACAGCTGAGGCCAACTCACCTTCGTGCTGCACAGGAATGACCCCATTTCACCCAAAGAGTAGGGATACGGCACTGTTGGGGCATGAAGACTGTGATCAACCATCATGGTGCAACACAAACAAATTTATGGGTGACTGGTGTGGTCTTCAGCCACACCCCATGTGTCTCCTACCTGTTCAACTTTCCCATTTGCCATGTATCTTCAATCTGAGGTTGAGTGAAGCCACAGGGTGAATCCAAGGTGAAGACCTTGGCAAATGCTTGCCCAGGGCCAAGTGCCACCTGAACTAGCCACTGTTATTCTGGCTACCAATCCCTCCAGGTAACAGTGACAGGAGCGTGATCTTGACTGGTCAACTAGAGTCTCATCACAGACAATGTCACCTAAATCCAACTTCTGGCAAGAGCCCACACTACCCTCCCATCACTTCAAAACCAACAACAGGAGAAATTGGATCAAATCTACCTCTCCCTGCCAACCTCTCCCATCCCACGTCACTCATTAACTTAGGGTAGATGGGGATTTGGCCTTAGCCTACCCAGAAGCCATCTCCTCCTGCTTCATCGCTGAAACACTGGAAAATACAGAACTACCCAAAACATTGGTCTGAAGCCAAGGAAGTGCTAAAGCATTCCTCAAATCCATTTGTCTTGCTGCCTGAGATGGAGTTTATTACTAGAGTGCTGTGGCACCCTGAGATTTATGGGCAATGGACTCACTCTGTCCCAGACAGGGAGGACGATTAACACTACCCTATTCCCTGATCCTACTGCCCTGTGCTTTTGCTCATCTTCCTCCACTTTCCCTCTTTATCCTCCTGTTACAGCAATAGTGAAGTACAACCAGCATTTGTCTCTTTTTCCAGACAGCCTATAAGAAAGCAAAAAGCCTCCATAAAATTGAAAATCACTGTCCCAGCTCCAGCCTCAGGCTCTGACGTTCACCTCTGTAGGCAGAGATCTGCTGCAGCCATTAAACTGAAATTTGCTGGGTATTACTAGGAAATGCATTGTCACTTTGCTAGCATGAGTCCAGCAAAGTTCATAAAATTGGGAATCTTTAATGCCCAGCAGAAAGTCTGACTGGCTTTCTATCAGACCTTTGCTAGCCAGCTCTCACCTGAACTACTTTTACAAGCTCCACTTAAAGTCCACAGCCTCCACTCCCCTCGGTGCTACACAACTCAAATAATCTCCCTGCCCTTTGGTTTTGGGAAGGATATCCAACTGCCCACTGTCAGGCACAGAAAAGGCTCTTGCACTTTGGGGAGACCCTGCACATTTTCCGCTCAGCTGTCTGAAGAACAAGTGGGTCCTGTAAGTTTAGAAAAGTCCAAAAAATGAGAGTGAGATGAAAATCAAGAACTTCTCAACTGATGACTTCACATCAGGGCTGTTTTGCTGAGTAGCATTTTTACTACTAAGTAAACTGAATATTGATTTTATTTTTTTTTTTCTTAAAAGGAGCAATGGGTGCTCCTCTTCAGGGCTCCAGAGAACTAGTTGGGAAATGTGAAAAAAAAAAAAAACAAAACAAAACCCTCCCCTGGGGATAGGAAGAAATCTGCCCAAAGACAGGACATTCTGCTCCTCACTGTGCTGGAGCTTCATTATGCTGATGCCAGGCCAAGCAGCTATCACAAGCACAGGACAGCCCAGGTGGGAGGACAGGACATCTATGCTTTGGAGGAGCAAGGTAAGACTGGGTTTCGGATTCAAATAGGAGAGGCAAAAAAATACAGGTGCAACAGAAAGGGAGGAAAAACGGGAAAAAAAAAAAATTCCCAATATTTTCCCTGCTGATCTTGATCACAAGTAAATGCATGACCTTGACCTAAAGCTACATCTCTTTCCAATCTCAAATAAATTTTTGAGGTTTAACTTTTTGGTACATTGTGCTTTGAGATTTTTAAATAAAGGATGTTTCAAAACTCCAGAAACAAAGCATGATGGTAAATACTTTTGATTTTTGAAAACACTGGCGGCATATCTCTTCCCACCAGCTATGAAGCAGCAAGAGGAGATAATAAAAGTAGACATAAAGCAGGTAGGCAAGAACATACATATCAGATATTTTGGAGCACTCAGCTGAGGATGAGTGGATGGTTAAACACCCAAATGAACTGATCACATTTCCAAAATGTGAAAATTCAGCTTGTGGATATTGATTTCCAGGCAAGCCTGATTCACTCCATTCCCTAGTGCTTAGCTGCCTTTGAAGGTCTTTAAGAGCCTGTCCAGAAAACATCTGCTTACTTCAGTGCCGTTTTAACCACAGGTTATTTCTTTAGTCTGGGAGCAAATTAGCAACACACTGACTCCAAAGAAATACTCCAGGCTTCACTGAGAGCCTCCCCCATATTGCCTGCAGTATTGCTTTCCTGGGAATGTATTAACAAGCTCATAGCAGGGTGCAGAAGAAGGCGTTTCCAGCAAAGAGGAAACTTCCACCTTTGGTATAGGAAGCTCTGAACTTATTAAAAAAATGGGGTAAATTTAGCTGATGTCTCTCCTCCATGCAAAGTTCCGAGGTCTCTGCACCGAGCTACATCCATAAGAGGCAGGAGGCTGGAAGCAGCTGAAATGGGCAGGAGAGTTGGAGGAGCAGCTGACAGGTCCTGGTAGGCTTGGCGGTGGGGGCTGGAAAGCTGACATGTCTCCACTAATGGGGTGTCAAATAAAACGCTGTGACATTAAGCAGCACTGCGGTGTGCAAGGTGGCAGTCGGAGGCCAGCTTGAGGGCTAGAGCTCCAGGAGCCGTGATCAAAACCAGTCAGAAAACGCAGCATCCTTCAGCTACGTGAAGTTTCCAAGGAAGCAAGAAACACCATGTCTGGGCTTGTTGATTAGACAGTAAAAGCCCATCATCAGTGTCCCCCTCAGGTCACAGCAGGACTCCTCCACCTCTTCCTAGCCCATCCAGCCCTGGATCAGGAGGTCCTGCCCTACAGTGGATATGATGCCATGTTGTCAGTCACTCATTCCTCACCCCATCTGCGGTTCCCAGCTGCCTCTGAGCCACCCACAACCTACCCTAACCCAGACAGCACTGCATCATGAGCCCAGCCCCACAACACAAGGTGAGGGGAACCAAGAAGAGATAAAAGTTTATTTACCTCCTGGGTTTTGAGTCTTCAGCGGGATTTGTTACTAATCACAGAGTAATTTTAGTTGGGAGGAACCCCTGGGGGCCTCTAGTCTACCCCACCACACAAAACACATCCAACTAGATCATGGGGCTCAGGGTCATGTCCAGCCAAATTTTGAACATTGCCAAGGTAGAGACACCCCCCACCCCCAACACTCTGGGCAACCTGCACCAGCATTTGATCATGTTCATGGTAAAAAAGTTTTTTCCTACATCTAACTGGAATTTCCCATGTCACAACTTGTGCCTGTTGCTTCCAGTTCTGTCACCACACACCTCTGAGCAGAGTCGAGCCCCTTCTTCTCTACACCCTCCCATTAGGTGCTTGTAGACAGCAAAAAGTTTTTCCTTGAGTCATCTCTTCTCCAGGCTGAACAGTCTTCTCAACTTCTCCTGGTGCACCATGTGCTCCAGCCCCACGCCACCTTAGCAGTCTCTCTAGAGACTTAACTCTCTAGAGTTAATCAATGTTTTAGGAAGACATAGACATCTGGGGAGTCCAAACCTGATGTTTTCCACAGATGTAGACCCAGAAGCGAGGGACTTACTGCCTGAGCAGTAACCAGCTGTGTGTGCTCACTTCTCCTCTCACAACAGGAAGTGACACCAGCCAGATAAATCCTGAAACCACCATGCAGCTGACAACGGCGAGTCACTGACCTATGGTAACATGGTCACTTCTGGTCACAAGCCAGAAGCTGCACCATTTTCTTTGTCCTAAACCAAGCACAGCACTAGGCTTAAAGTCGCCTTAAACAAGGATCAGTCTGGGCAAAACCTCCCCCAAAAGCCTTTTTTTTTCTTTCTTGCAACTTTTGATCTATCAGCTATTGAAGTGAATTATTTTTACGCCCTTTCTCTGAGGTCTGTGGTTGGGTGGTGAATGTTGAAAGCTAACACCAAGAAACGGTGACTGCATGCCACGCAACTGTGAAAATACAGTCAGATAAAAGATCTGCTCTACTCAGAAAGGAAGACTTCAGAGACAGCAACCTGTGGCTACAGAGCTTTCTTCACTCACTAAAATTCAGAACAGCTGCAGCATCTGTTTAGGCTTTCAATGAAAGTTCATGCAGAGCATTAGGGACATCAGGACTTGCTATGTCGGGAGGACATGATGAAAGTTGATGGTGCTGCTCTCCAGAAACTAATGTGTCTTCATTTGCAGCACAAATGATAAAGGGATGCCATTATTTGGAGTGAATATTTTTTTAAGAGCATGATTAGCACCAAGCAATTATTTGGAGCTAACATTTGTTTTAATACAGTGAGCATGACAGGGTGGTTGTTGTTCACATAAGGAGAAAAAAGGGTGAGGCAACTGCACTATGCATCATGCAATTACAGCAGCATGGCTAGGCCTTTTCTGTTGATGAAAAGCTCCACAGTAATTCCAAAACATGCTCAGTTGTTTTTTATTTATTACTAGCATCAGTGCAGTCTTTCTTAATGATTAGAAAAAAAATGTGAGAATAATTCACAACATCCACTTACTCCTTTATGTGTGACCATTAATATGTCTCTGAACACTGATTTCTTTTTTCTTGCCTCCATTTTTGATATATAAGCATATCCAAACACACTGAATGGAGGCATTGAGAACACTAGGGGAGTACCTGGCTTGAAGGTTATACCAGGTTAATAAAAGTCTTTTTCTTAGTCTTGGAAACATTCATAAAACAAAAGATAATATGCATTCTAGGAATAAATTTCACTTCATCTCGCCACATTCAGACATATGGCTCAGGTCCTTGACTTTGAGACCATATATAAGGACCAACGCAGGGCTGAACCTAGGATTTCTTGCATGCGTAAAGGCGGGAGGAATAGGTACTTTATTTTCCATTTTGCTGTTATATCTTTGGCTAACTGTTTGGACAGGCTTCATTGGGCTAGTTATTAATATTCAGTTTCCTGGCTAAAGGCATTCCACCCAGCCCAGATCTCCTCCAAAGCTACTATAAATGGATTTAATTCAGACCACGATATTGAGCCCTGTGTAATGAGCCAAAGATTTTAGTGGACATAAGTTTTATAAAGCTCAGAGGGTTTAGTTGAATGGCACACTGGCTCCTAGAGCAAGCCTGGCTTAAAAATGTGCTATTCTCACACACTTCTTTCTATCCTCCTGTTCTGCCTTCCACGCTGGTCCACTGATGGTGCAAACTGCAGTTGTTCTCTGCTACAAAGATTTGGCTCTTTGTGTGTGTTTATAGTGTTACTTCTGCCTTGTGTCAGCCCGGAAAGTGGTCATCAAATACACATTTGCTGATTTCTCTGTGCATCCTGTGTAATCTACATAATTGATCTTTTCTTCTTTGCCTGAGATTCCTTTGGTCCGTTTCTTGTTTTGGTTTTGCATCGTTTCTTAAGAATGAACAACCAGTTGCTGTTTATTTCCCTTTTTTAATTTTCACTGTGTTGGAAATGACTGACACAGGGCTAATCCATTGCTAAATTCCCATTTAAAGACCTAAGGATGCTCTAAGCAGGAATAAATTTTACTTTTCTAAACCCGTGCTGGGTTGTAAAAGTCCCATCTCCCTTTTGCCTAAGGTAAAGCTTTCAAGTTTCATTATATGCTGCTTTCTTTTTGACAAGATATGTCATCATCAAGTACTATATAATTAATAAACCCTGATCCTCAGTTAATAAAGAATAAGAGTACATAGATTTATAGGTGGCTGAGTGTACGCTCCACTAGTTCTGCCTTTGGCTATCGGTTTGCTTCCACAAGCTACGATCCCTGCGATACCGTCACAGTTCATAAATACAAGAAGCGAAACTCCTTGTTGACCCCCACGTTGTGACATGCCACCAGTGCTCTGTGCCATTGCTTCTCCCCATTACTTTGATGTATATTTCTCATTATTTCATAAGTAACGCAAAAATTAAACTGAATCTGAGGCAGCAGGGAAATCAATCTTCTCCAGAGATTCATTCCAGTTAAAAAATTCAATAAATCTTTAATCCATTCAGGCAGTGTATCAAAAAAAATTGTAGCAAGAATGCATTTAAAGAGAAGGCAGAAAAATATATTCCAAATGGCCAACATCTATGCTGCAATAATATTCTTCTTAATACATTCAGACAAGTGTTTTTAGGAAGACAGATGATGTCTAAATGTTCTTTCTTGATAATTTCTTGTGTGCTTTCAATTTTCTGGAGATAATTAGTCATTGTAACAGGAGCATTTAGACTTTTAAATACACATTTTTTCACTAAAAAATAATTTAGTCAGGCTGGTAATGTGATAACCCTTCTCTGATTAATTAAATTTTCAGCGTGACGTATTCTATAAAAGTACATCCCGAGACACAGTGTAACACCAAGCACTCTTGTAGCTAATGCTGGGTCTTTGTAGGTTTAAATGCTATTCTTGGGGCTGCCACATTTTGTCTGTGATTCTTGAGCTAAAATTTTCAACTTTGTGTAATGACAAACCCACATTCAGCCCTACATACCCACACAAACACCGGTTATCAATGTGCCTAGCTCCAGGAACGCAGGTTTGACAATCCCAATCCATTTTAAAGAGCCAGGAGTGAAACAAAGACAGCATCTAACCTGATCAATGATAGGCACGATATCAGATCCTATTCCTCTGCTTAATTTAAAAGTTAATTCAGGAACCCCTGAGGATTCAGCTGAAGTGAGGGCTTTCAGCAACTCATTAGCTGACAGCAGAATTTGGAGTAATTCATTTATATCCACCAAGAGAAGTCTGAGTATCCATGGGATTAAGTGGTAGTTCAGCAGTGGTTTTAAGGGCAACCATCATGCCCTCAAGACAATGAACCCTGAGAGTGTTGACCCAACGGCAGCTGCAAGACACATCTACTGTGTGCAGAGCTACATCCTGCCTCGCTCCCTGAGCTCACGTTGTATTCAGCAGAGAAAAAAGCACCTCATCTAACCCATCCCAACTACCTCTGTTAGGGTGGAAAACCCCACCCACGAGGGACCTGCTGCCTCTGACCTTCCCCAAAGGGAACTCAAGATGACTAGTTCTCATGTAGGTATCTACCCAGGCAGATGAATCTCATCCTAAATCTCTCGAGGTCCCCAGGCCATCGCAGTAGGGCCAGAGCTAATGCAAAACTGTCTGATTAGGGAGCTGTAACATCCCCTTTTGCAGCCTCACAGCCCGCAGAGCAGGAATCAGAGTCATTTACAGGAGCAAGTTGCATTTACACTGTGGTTCCCTACTCTTTCCAAGTGGGATGCAATGGGCTTAGGAGAAAAGAGCAATATCACTTGTTGCCTTAGATCCCTGAATATCCAGAGTCACATAACCTCAGTGTTTCTATGCACGTCTCCATGACTGCCACCAGCCCGGTGCCAAAGCATCCCAAAGAACATGCACTTTTATCACTGTTTTTCAGAGGGAATTGAGGCTGACAGGCTTTGCCTGCATCAGTCAGAATGAGGAATACCAGTGGCACAAAATAGCAGTGGCACAGTCTGGATGACCATTTTTCCACCTTTTGCAGCTTTTAAAGTATCTTTCATGGAAACTTTGCAGCTACAGAGAGACCTTTATCTTTCCTGGCAAAGCTAGCGCATTTTTTAAGAGCCCGCTTAGTGCAATATGTGGGTATTTTCTCTCTTTTCACCTTGACAGCTGCAAACTATCGCCCTCATTCCTGTTCCATTTATCCCACTGGGAACTCTTAGATTAAGTAACTCTTAGATAAGAGTGGGAAATTAGTCATCATAAACACGTGGGCCCTGTGAAGAACTCCAACTTTCAAACAGCAAAATAGCTTTTGCTGCAGTGCTAACACTGTGATGAACTCCACATCCACAACTCCTGACGAGATTGCTATTTTTTGTAGGGTAAAAAGCTTCCAATCAGGCAAATAAGAGGTTCTCCCAGAAAAAGAGTTCCTATTCATGAAGCCTGAAGAATTATTTTTGTCTTTCAAGACAACTATGAGATGCATAAATATCATTCACAGAACCTGTGCCTACCATGATTTTTGATCAGTGCCGTATTATTATGCGCATAGTGCTATTGGTTTCAGCAAGCGCATGGCAGTCTGATCTTGATTAACCACTCAGCATCAAGGACCTGAATTCACAGATTATCTGGTGCTCCATCAAGACCCACAGCATTTGGAAGCTAAATTGGCTTCACACCTTCCTAACCTCAGCGATCACCGCACAAAACTGTTTTCTAACTGAAATCGTGAGGTCTTATGAAAAGACTTTGCACCTACCATCAGAGCGCTTCAGAGATATTAATTCATTCAAGCTCGTAATACTCCTGTGAGATAAGTGATACTGTGATCCCTATTTTATTGGCAGGTAAATAGAGGCGATGAATAGTCATATTTTTTGGACGTGGGAATGCAAGGAATCATTGCAACAAGCAGCAATAAAGCTAACATCTTCTAGCACCCAATCCATGCTTTCAGCCTTAATAAAGTCTATCCCCTTTAAACAATGCAGCCAAAAGAAAGAAGATTAGTTTCATTCTGATAACCCTCCTGCCTCTTTCACGCGCCGGAGCCGCACAACCACATCTTGGTTTTGTACCCACACACTATGCAAAACTCCCTATTGCTCAGCTCTTGGCACGTACGTGTCAATGCTGAAGAGTGTCTCCGGCCAACTGGAACTGGCATGTTATTGTTATTAATCATCTATATATGCCACTGGTTCACAGGAACTATCTGGAGTATTTTATTTATTTATATAAAACATCACACTGCAAATGCCCCCTTTTCTCTGTGGCTGACCATCTCTTCTGCCTATACTTATACTCTATTTTATTTTCCATTAAACAATCAGATTATACATCTCATTCCCCTATTCATTAAAAGTATGCAGCAGAGAGACAGCAGTTTCTTGCTTCTGTAAACAAATGCTTCAATTAGAGAGTCTGCACAAAAAAGACTAGCTTGTGAAGCAGCAAGGAGGGATCACACTGCAAAGTAATCCACTGCTGAGATCAGGTCTTATAACCCTTATCTGCACTCACACAACAAGATATGGCAATGTTGTTCAGAGATCTTGGATTTTTAGCTCAAATAGTAAGGAGCTGCACAGGTTTGTCTTCTAATTGCTCCTACAAATCCCGGGGGTCAACCAATCCTTACTCCAGCACCTCAGCCACATCACTGCTGTGAAAAAAACACCCACTTGTTTTGAGGCTAAAGGCCAAATTTTTACCACTTTTGCTCAAGTGAGCTACTGGATATGACCTGTCCTGCAAGGACACCCGAAGGAGGTCTGAGCCAGGGCTAGTGTGGGATCCAGCCATGCAGGACAAGGTACACAAAGGTACACCAAATTAGTTTGCTCCAGATGCTATTCAGCTACATCACCTTGGGTGGGTGCCCAACCTTGCAAACCCTACTGGGGGCTGTATGCCAACCAGTCTGGGGTGCTGGTGAGACTGGTGGCCCTGTGACACTCAAGTCTGTGGCATGGACAAGCTCTTAAAGTCTAAAAAGTATCAGGGCTCGAAGCAAAGGTTTTACAATCAAGACCCTGCTCCCTTTATGTCCCTACAAATGCAGGCATAGTCTCTACAGCATCAGAGCCCCCAGGGCCATCAGCTTTCCCAAAAGTGTGAAACCCTCAATAAGGGGAAAATCTCTGCGCAGATGAGAAATGTTCTTGGTCAGCCTCCAAAGCAAACCCTGCATTCACAACCATGACTTACAGCACAAGGATTTGGTCCTCTTTCAGTACAGTCATGTTATGCCAAAAGGGACATGTGCTGACAGAAAGCAGCTCATGGAAAGTCAAAGAGAATAAAAGGAGGAACTATAGTATGTGCACCCCAGTAAAGAGATGTGCATAATGAACAGCCTCTTGTCCTCAGGCTTTGGTGGGTTTGTGGTTGACTCCTTCCTGTGTTATACCCAAATGGAATAACTAATGGCCTTGGGAGAACATCAAGGTCTTCCCCAGGCACACAGTTGACCTTGTTCAAACCATAAACATTCTGGTTTGCACCGTTGCAGAGCACCTCCAACGACAGAGCAAAATATCAGCTGAGTCTACAGTACTGCCGATAATTAACAGCAATGTATCAGTGAGTCCATTATATCATATTCTCTTATTTACTGTAAATGGATAATTGCAAAAGTGGAGAGCAGCTTCAGAGCTGAGACTGCACTGAGGCTTCCACTTAAGGCAAGGACTCAGCCTCTTGGTTGTTTAGTAATTTTATAATAAAACTCAAGAGATTTCGTGGTTCCACTGTTAGTTGGAAATGAATGCAAGGCAGGAAATGAGGAAGGGCTTTGCTCCGACAGTCGATTTCTCTGAATTTTGCATGAGTGAAGCAAGAATAATTGGTCCAGAATTTATAATGCCATTGTAAAAGACTGTCTGCACTGTACTACAAGCAGTGAGCCTGTCCGCAGGGCACAGGAGAGAGAACCAGCCCAATTTTTCCCACAGATGTATGCAACTGCTAGCCTGGAAAGAAAGGTCCCGTGCTGACCTGCTGCATGGCTGACAGTGGTAAAGCATCTTCCACATGGCCTTCTGCTAACAGCTCCAGTGGGGAGGTTTTTGCAGCACGGATGTCTGACTGCTACAAATGCAGTTGTGACCTCTAAATTGTTGCACAAAGGCCATCAGCTTGGGATGGCCGCTGTCCTCTGCCAGCCCAGGGCACAGTGCAATGATTTGAGAGATGAAAGGTTCAATATCCGAACCCTGGGCTCCCTTCGACTCAGGCCTTTGTCCCGTGGATGTATCGATAAAACAAATGAACTGTGCTTCAGTGAATCGGCACAAATGCGCTACGTAAAGAAGCAGCTTGAAGCTCAAAGAGCAAAATTTGCAGCTAAGGACACTAATGATTCAGCCTGGTTACTCTGAAAGCAGCTTTTGTGGGTGGTAAGAAATGGATGCAGCCACCGTAGAGCCTGACAATGATGAAAAATAGCCCAACACATTCCAGCTGTTTGTGCTTGATATGGAGAAGAATAGAATCTTTGCATATTTTTCCCATATTTTTGCAAAATTCAGTTATTATAGAGCCAAAATCTCATTAGAACTGAGGTTTATATTCTTTCATTACAGGAATTCATTTTATTTTTAAAAGTTGAGTCGAGTCAAATGGGGAGCAACTTGCAAAAGCAGCCTATAGGTTTGGAGTTGCCATTTTTTGTGTATTCTGAAAAAAACTATACACTGAAGTTCTACTGGGCATTTGCTATATGTTTTGTACAGACAGCCCCTGGCCTAAGGAATTTGCAGAGCAAATAAGTGCAAACAGAGCAAAATAAATGAGAGACGGTCAGATGAATATGGGAAGATTAATGGGAGTGAGATGGGGCGAATGTGGCTAGTAGAAGGCAGGAAGGTAGAGCTAAGTCTTGGGGGTTGGAGGCAGGACAAGCAGATTTCAATAAAAATACTGGAACCACAGGAAGAGCAAGAGATGGTTTTCTGAAAGACACTTTTCACTCTACACCTCTTCCTCCTAACATGCTCAAAATGAACCAGACTTGTTCATGGACACAAGGACCTTCTCCTTCCTCCTAGCACTTGTGCATCGGCATCCTGTAATGGTTGAGAGGGGCTCCATCAGCCCTGCACAAAGTTTCTGGGATTTCAGTTCACCTAGGATCAGCTATCAGGCAAAAGATTCCCTTGGTCTGCACGTGGGCTACAGCATTGGGCAACCTGGCACATCCCTTGAGTGCAGCCCGGAGCCATCCCGGGCGTCTTGCTGCAGAGCATCCCTTTAGCCACTGTAGCCCCTCAAAGGTGGAAACGATGGCCTCTATGGAAAGCTTGCCCAAGGAAGATCACAGAGCAAGGCCTCATTTTGAAATCCTTGGCTGTAAATTTACACTTTCCAGAGATGTTCAAATCCCACTGAAAATATAAAGGAAAGACAGCTGAAAATTGCTGGCTGCTGAGTGATTGCTGTCTGAAGACTCCTCCGTGTATAAAAGAGGGAAAATATTGTTCACGGTGAGCTTATGGATCTCAACAACCAAGGGATGAGCTTTGGGGTCAGACAATTTCATGTTTCACAGATGAGTGCTCAGAAGCCGAGCAAGAAAATGACCCCTGTGCAAAAAAAAAAAAACAAAAAAAAACAAACCCACAAATGCCTGTTGAGTCAGTGCCAGAAGGGCTGTACGGGCTCAGCGCACTGATGTGACTGCTGCAGCGAAGAAAGAGCTGGCTCCTGCTAAGTACTGGCAAAAAACTTTCCCTGGTATCCAGTTGTACTGCCAGAGCTCAGCACAGAGGTTTCCATTTCCATTCCCAAGGGACACAAGGGTGAGATGGGATGTACAGCTGGGCCAACATGGGGAGCTGGCATGCAAAGCCCCCGCCCTGCAGACAGAGATTATTTTCTTTTCCAACATATCTGTAAAATCTGTTATGTGAAGACTTATTTATTTATTTATTTTTGCAATTGCATTTTGTATTAAAAATAGACCTTTCAATGGTGTTACAGTACTTGTTAGCAGAGGTTGGTAATAACTTGCAGCTTCCCAGGTGTGACAAGGTTCAATGGAAAACTGAGTGTCCCCAGCACCCCTGCCCAGGACCCTGCAGATGTGGACACATTGAGATGGCCCAGTCCAGCTCTTGTCCATCAGGTAGCTACCACCCACTTACCACAGCCTGCTCCCATTTAGTGGGAATTTTTCCTATTTCTTTAATAGGAAACACCACCAGGGCACTAGTCTGGATCTTCACGTCCTGTGAAGCCGCGAGATATTTCAACAAAATAAAAAAAAAAAACCTGCCTTATGGGAGGTTTGTGCCTCAGAGGGAAGGAGGAGACACAGCCCTGGGAGACGAGGCTTACTATCTCGCACCACCTTCGTGACAGCGGTACAGCAGGGCAGTCCCTCAACAACTCTTTGAGGTCTGATTGCAAACTCATCCCATTGATGAGCCTGCGCTCAGCTCCTGAGGTGTCATCTCATTCTTGTGCCATGCTGGGTATGAACAGCACGAAGAGCAGGAACAGTCTCGGGGATTTGAACTTGGATGAGCAGGTTTAAACTGAGTAAAATTAATTTTGGACTGCAGATTGGGGATGATTGAGTCCTCCCTGGCAAGCTGCAAGATGTAAGAATCCCCCTGGGGAAGCATTGAGCAAATTTTGACTGCTTTGGACAAAACGATGGAGAATATTTTGCAGGGAACAATCCTGTGGGTGGAAGGGATGATCTCATAGGTCTTTTCCATCAGAGATTTCCAGGATTTTTGTGCCTCTGACATAAACCCCCAAAATAGCAACATTAGTCTAGGTCAAGATAACACTAAAAGTGTGTGTGTAGTTTTATATCTGGCCAGGAGTAGACGTGCTATACAGAGGTTCATGAGTCATTCCCAGATGCTATATACCACCCTCTGAGTAAGGCCTGGGACGAGGGCTTTACGTCAGGCTGACAGGAACCCGGGATGTCTAACACAGTGACCATCAGTGTAAATACCAGCACAGACACTGCACAAGCAGGAAAACTCCTTGACAAAATGAGGGCTTAGCAAAGCCTTCATCCTCCCATGCTCTCCCTTGATAACTGCTCCTGCCATTTCTGACAGTTTTGGGAAAGCACAGGCATGTGCATTGGCTTGAGTCCCAACCTCATGGGCCTGAGCTTGCCACCAGCCCGCTTCCTGCATCCGACACCGGAGGCTTAGAAACACTCATGTTACAAATAACCTCGTAAGCAAAGTCATGGGAAACGTGTGCGCACTTAACCTCACCTATCCCAGCCTAATCACCTCTCCTCCCCGGCTAAGCTCATTTCCCAGCAATTGCCCCCAGTTAAGAGGACACCCATGGCCCCTGCGAGAGCACGGCTGAGGAAAGGTGACTGACCGAACCACAGCACCCTGACCGTATGTCCAACAAATTGCTTTACTTTGCTGCACCTCAGTGGGGAACAATTTGGTTTTCCCATCTGGAAATGAGGGCAGTGATACTTGGTTTTTACCACGCACTGAAACTTAATGAAGGCACATCTCCAAAGCTCTCACGAAATCACCGCAGCACATCACGTAACGGTAGTCGCTGGAGAGCCATGCGCCAGTGGATTGTGCATCACAGGTCATTAACTAATCCCCTCCGTATGTACAAATAACTCTTATTATTACGAAAGGAGTTACAGACACATCAAGGGAAAACCAGATCCCTCGGGGATCAGCAACCACTGTCTCACTGCAGTCTTGTGGCTACTACAAATGGCAAACATTAGAGGGGACTGAGGCAGATCAAACGAACTCAGCCTTCCACTGCTGCCACTGAAAAAGCCAGGGAAAGCTCAGTGAGTTTTCTTAGACATCATGCCAATGCTTCCCCAAACATATACAAATGAGAAAAAATGTTTATTGAAATCATTAATCCACGTAAAACATGATAAAAATGCACTTTTACCATCTGGCTTCAGTTGGTGTCTTTATATACCAGGGTAGCACCAGCACTGCCCACTCCTGGATTCCTGGTCCTTTTCCGAACACCCCGGCTCCCAGAGGCAGCCATCCCACAAGGCTTCCTGAGAGGGATGGGGGATACGTGGGATGGGGGATATGTTGCTTTCTTTTCTTTTTTTCTTTTCCCCCCAAATAAGTTTCTTACCTCCACTGAAAAAAACTTTAAAGCATAGAAATCTAAGTTCCATAACCTAGAATGTCACTTTGAATATTAAAAATTTAGATTTATTATTGCAATTTTGAAGCCATGAATCTGAATAACGAGGATTGCCATAAAGAACACCCTGATTCCTAGAAAAAAAACCTTTCATTCTTTTTCTTTTTTTTTCTTTTTTTTTCCTAGAGAGGAGCCTTACCAGCAAAATCTTTCTCAGTAGTCAAAAGTGTTTTGCTCTAGGCTTTTAGGCTGGATCCTAAGCTCGACAGGGCTCACAGCTGAGTTCTGCTTGTAGTCCATCCTTTACCATTACATCTAAACATGATCTCACCTCCTACGGGCAGTGGTGGGCTCACCACCTTAGAGATACGGGGCTCATTTTCCTATCAGCTGTTTTGCGTTTCGATAGCCCACATATACAATATTGCTTTTCCACCTAACACTGACTCACTGGTTGACTTGTTTGCAGCCCCAAAGACTCAGTACTAAACCCTCCCTGCTCACTAATGCCCCGACGAGGGAGAAGCCAGCACCCCCAGCACCCGTGGCAGACAAAGAGGAGACCCAACAAGACCCAAAACTGATCCAGCAGCTTTGCCCCAGGCTGTCAGTCACTGACAGCCGGCAGACTTTACGTGTCACTGCAGCTCCTGCCTTTGAGTCATCCCTGTGCTTTACATACAACGTACAGGCTGATGCAAATTTATGTAACTGCACACCCATTGGGTTTAGTCACCCTCTCGTCACGGCATACCCCCACACACAACACAAACCCTCCTGCGTGCTCTGGAAAAGCAACGCGGCTCGGGAAGTCAGGGCTGGGGTGCAGCTCGCCCCATCCCAGGCACGAAGGCAGCACACCGACTATTTTTGCTGGGGATGAGAGGGTTAAGTTCAGAAATGGGCTGACTCCAAACACATTCCCCAGATTGTTTTGAGGATTGAGAGGAAAACAAGTATTCCTTAGAAAAGGGCCAATTCGTCTCACTGTTTGTTAAATGACCTCTGCGAGAGATCTTAATCTGTTTTTCAGTAGGTTCGGCAAAGAAATCTCATCTGTGGAGGCCAAGGCCAAGTCGGAGGGGGAATTAAAACCCACCTCATATGGATGGGCAGAGGGGTCCCTGGAGATCCTCCCGCCTTTGGAGATACTGCAGTCTTTTAGTTTATGAAATACATCCATCCACAAGGGTCCTAAGCTTATCAACCACAGTGCAGGTGAAGGTCTGCCGGACCCGTGGTTGCAATTCAGCAAGGGAAACAGTCAGCAAAGCCAAATACTGAGTGATGGAGGCTCCAGGACTTTTCTGTGTGCTCATCTCCCACCGCAAGCTCCAGGGCTGGGGAGACACCAGCCCCAGCTCTGCTAAGCAAAGCTCTGGCTTGGTATGGCACAAGTTGTATTGCACAAAACAGCACAGTTGAGTTTCTTTTTCTAAAAAGGGCAGAAAATATTTTCCATCCAAGACCCTATGTAATACTTCCTCTACTGAATGCACATTTCAAGCTCCTGGCTTAGTGTAAATCTGCTCAGCTCCACAGGGAACAAGGAGCACTATGCTGGTTGGCACCAGCCTCTTCTGTCTTGGGGAAACCAAGTTTGGGTAAAGATAATTTGCCTAATTAAACTCTCCTTGTTCTTCCATTGGAAGATGAAGTTTTTCATCTCCTGCCACAACCTAGAGATAAGCAGGGCTGTGTTAAACATCTGCCTCCAGCACACTGGGCTGGATTCCCGTGCCAGACAAATCGAGTCTTGTACGTAGTCTGGAATGAGTGTAGCCATCAGATTCAGTTCTAGATCCTATGATCACATTTCCAATTCTGTTTCACTACATGTGGTTCCTCCGTAGTCTTAAGAGACTAACAGTTAATTAAACAATCCCCCCACCCTATCCCTGCCCACCGCACCTGGGCCAGAGGTACCATATCATTTTACAGCCTGGGCACCAAGGTGTAAAGAAACTGAGATTTGCTCTATCCCCAACAGGATTTCAGAGTATAAATCCTATGGACTAGTGTTGGTGCTCCTTGCTCAGGTGAAATCTTCAGTCCCAGAAGGCGTTTTCTTAGTGTGTCCAACGGAATACATGGTGGAGCCATCAGCAATGTCCAAGTCAGCCAAAACCTGGGCCTGAGATGTAATAACAGAACTGCCTCCAAAAGTGAAGTTAGATGATTAAGGATCATTCACAGTAGAAGGCTCTATATAAATAGATACTGTGACACATTGCTTTCTGGAGGGTGACAATCCTTCACCATGGTTAGGACATGGTTAGAAGATGGGGGGGCTGCACCATTTGCTGCACCCTTGCTTTTGAGGCAGAGCCTGCAGCTCTCCACAGAGCCATGGTGGGGTGGCCTCTGCAGATATGAGGGGCTTTGCACAGAACAGCTCCTGGGGTGAGTAGAGGGCCTCATCCCCACAGTGAAAAGCATACATGCCTCCCCCTCCCTACCAGAGTCAAACACGCGTCCTAGATTTGATGCACACTGCGCTCTTCGAACTCATCCGTACGGCTGTTTCCTGAAATAGAGCCGCCACGACGCATTCTTGAGAATGGGGCCCTGGTGTTATTTCCATTGCAGGACAAGAAGCACCCAACACAGGGTTCATCCACCCACGATGCATAGATTGACCCACAGAAGCTACATGGGGGCAAGCTACAACAGAGCGTTGCTGTCCTGCGGTGTCTGAAGAAGATGGGTCCAGGCATGGCCATGCATGAGCCACCAGCAGCAGACAGGGAATCCCTTCTGCTCCCATGGGAGCTGTATTTTTGTGTGCATTTCTCAGGGCAGCTCAGAAAAGCACACAAAAATGAAGGTCCCCGTGGGAGAAGAAGAGATGCCAGAGCAAACCAGAGCTTCATCAAGTCAAAGTTGTGGAGTCTGCTCCACAGACAGTCTGATCCTAAGGTAAAGCAGGAAGAAATACCACACTTGCATGACTCATTAGTTTATTATAATCAAGCTGACTCTCACAGGAGGATTTCCACTGAAAACCAGACAGCTGACGAAGGTCTACAGGCATCCAGATGCCACAGACTCAGCCCTCAGGGTCAGCAGCACCATGCAGGTTACAGGGAGTCAGGAGACCTTCTGCCCCCTCAATGGAGCTGGGAGCATCAAATTTGGATCCTAGAGCCTCTAAGGATATCCCCGATCTCAGCACCTCAGTCCTCGCAGAAAGTGAGGGTTGCCAATACAAATGGCTGCAAACTGAGGGGAGGAAGGTAGTAACAATGAGGAAAGCCCAGGGAAAATCCTGAGTCTCCTGGAGGTTTTCCTGCTTGGTGTGGTGGACTCCAAGTCCTCTGTTGAACCCAGAGATAGTCAAATGGGAAATAAAATGCATCACACCTGGAAAGACACGTCAGAACATTGTAATGCCAATAAAAACACACCCATACCCACACCTACTCTTTCTCCTTTGCACTCGTTGACCAAGGACCTCCAAGCTGACCCTAGCATCACACCAGCAATGGCCAGGAGTGCTCCTGTTCTCCTGCTCTACATGACAGGAACCACCAAGGCCATCTACCACCTCCACAGCCACAAAGCAAAGACGTCTCTTCCATAGCTTGGTCTTGGTCATCCTGAAATGCCATTCCTGCCCTAGCCACTGTGGACAACCCTTCATAAGGCTGGTCTCCTTCTGCTTCCCAGCGTGGTTGCTAAGCTGCACCAGAGCCCATGATCCTCTCCTTGCTGTTTGCTATTAGCACACTCTATTAAGAGCTTTCTCGTCAGGAAATTGCTTTCCTATCTGTATTAAAATTAGTTTTGGGGTGGGTGGATTTCTAATGGCTTTGGCATTAGGCAGGATTCATATGTTTGCTTTTCAGATTTGAGCGAGCATCAAAACAGTTTGTTTTAGGAGCCTCTAGAGCACCCAGTCAGCATGGTACCAAAATCCTGATTTATTAAGTAATCAGCTAATGCTCCTTTACTACACAATCACTTATACAGTATGTATGTGCTATAGTCTAGTGTGGGAGTGAATGGACCTAAATGCACACCGTACTGGCTTCTACAAATGTAGTAGAATTACTGCCATAAAACATACTTCTTGCTTTCACCCAGTCAGCCTCACACCAGGGCTCTGTGACTACCTCCCATCAACTTCTTTCTCACTCTACCCTTTCCACACCCTATCTCTAGCATACCTGGGGTGTTGCATTTACCTCTGCACTGTCCTAGATGCTCCGTCCTTCTCGTATCGATAAATAGGGCTCTTTTCACAGCCTTTCTCCTTCCACCTCCATCCTCATTTCCTTTCTCTCCTTCAGGGAAATAAGGGCAGCAATATTTTAATTTGCATGGGACTGTTGTGTAAAGGCAAATCATGCTGCAAGGCATCAAGAGCTGCCATCATCTAGTAGTTTAATTTTTAGATAAAGACTGGCTGCTGGCCGGTCACAGATTACAGAAGCTCCATGCATCTCCCCATTTACTCCTTTTGATTGTTTTCCTTTACAATCAGTAGATTTCTGCATACTTAAAAGATGTCCTTGGCTTGGAACAATATGGCTTCACAAGTTATCAGAGCAGAAGATAGCACACTGACCCAAATGTCATCAAGGTGAGGGTTTCACATTAGGAAAATAACAAATGTCATATTGGGTGAGATCAGTGGTTCATCCAGCCCAGGACTGTCCCCAGCAGAGACACTCTTCAGGGACAGCGGGTGAGCCTGGTCTCTACCTTTAGTCTCTCTCACTCTTACTCTTCCTAGTATCATAGACTTGTTGTCGCTGAATTGGTCTGGTATCAGCAGCTCCACTGCCTCCTGGGGCAAAACACTCCAGAAGCTCACTACCTGCCAAGTACAAAAAATCCCTTTTTTCAGCTGGATTATTTTCTTTTCAGTTAGATTAAAATCACTGGACATTAATCCAACCACCTGCCAGTTTCAACATACCCCCCACTTGCCCTCTCCTCTCACTGCTGAAGTCCCAGCCCATGCAATGTCCTCATAGGGAGCAGCTCCATCCCTTCAGTCATTTTAGCTGCTCTTCTCTGGACCTCCTCTACCTCCATCCTGAACTGCACACAGCATTGCCCTGGCACGGGTGCATCAAACCTTTCTACAGTGACAATATGACCCCCCACATCCTGTTCTCAGCACCCTCCCTGACCATGTATAGGGGTTTGTTTGCTTTTTTGGATGTCGCTGCACACAGAGCGGGCGATTGCAAACAACTGACAACTGTGACTCCAAGATCTCTCCCCCACCATGCAACGCTCAGTTCTTGAGTTCAACATCATGAAGGCATGGTTTAATTTTCCCTTGATGGATTACCTTACATTTATCTATGCTGAAGCTTGTGTGCCCTATTTTTGACAGTCATTTTTATGAGGTCTTTCTGGAGTTTCTCACCATCCGCGTGACCTCTAACTACCCAAAGGAGCTTGGCTTCATCTGCAAACTCAATTTTCTGTTTACATTTGACCTGACATATTTTACAGCCTTTCCCATTCTCTTCATTTGAACAAGCTTTCCATTTCTCAGATGCCAACCATCTCCTGTGATATGCTGTTTAACTTTCATACTGAGGCTGCAGAGGATTTAGGGACCAATTTTGTTGTTTTCGAATTGCAGCACACATTTTATCTTAGCTTCTAATACTCTATCATTAACAGCCTACAGGTTGCATGCAGGTTTCTTGCTTTTTTTGAACTGCTCCTTTTAATGTCTCCCTCATATTTATCTTGTCCCTCTCTTGAAACCAAATATCCACAGACAGGATTTATATGGCCATGTCTTTCCTGCTGCGATGTTAAATCTAACTGTATTGCACTGGCTACTAGTGAGCTCTCCTGCTAATGCCTCTTGGACCAAGTCCTGTGCACCACTTCAGGCCAAATCCAGAATAGCATCTTTTCTTACAGGATCTAGGATTAATCGTTCTAGGAAGTGACTATTTACTCCATCCAAAACTTTCTCGCTACATCTCATCCTGATAAGGCATTGACCCAATCTATGTACGGATAGTTGAAATCTCCTGCTATTAATACCTGTCCTAAATTTGCTGCTTCTTTAATCTCACTTGATATTTCCTGGTTTGGAGGAGGGGGGCAGTCAGTAGTACAATCCTAGTACTACACTTATTATTAGTCAGGATTTCCACCCACGAGGATACTATAGTGCTTCTCTTTTCCTGTAACACTTCTATGCTGCTGTACTTTGTATTATCCTTCACTCGCACTGTCACTCCTCCGTCTATACATCCTACTCCAGCACTCCTATAAAGCTGGTAGCTTGGTAACACTGCATCCCTTTAATTATCTCCTTTCCACCAGGTCCCTTGAGTACCTGCTGTGCCACTGTTGTCACTTGACACCAAGCCCTCTGGTTCCCCTAATTTATTTTTTCAGGCTTCCAGCACTGGGATACAAGCACTTGTACATTTTGTCTTCACTCCAGCACCTAACAATGTGCACATGACTCAACTGCTTTTGCAGGCAGTCTGATCAGTTTGATTTGCCTTTCCCATTTACTCTAGTTTTGCTCTGTGCAGCCCTCCTGGACTTTCTGAATGTGCACTGAGGATCAACCACATCCAGCTCACAGGTTGCACCAGTCCAAGCCAGGTGCTTCTCTGCACCTTCTTACAGCTCCGAGTTTCAATGGCCCTCTAGGATCTTTTTATTTTTCAATGTCATCAGTCTTGCTCTGAATCCTAATCTGTTGACAAAGGTATGGTGTACCTGTAGGTTCTTCCTGTCCTCAGAAGTTCTCCAGTTCCTGAAGACCCAAAGCATATGTCTGACTGTCTGTGCCATTTCATCCAAGCGCCGAGACTACAGATTTTTGCCCACCTCTCCAGCCTCACCTGTGGCAATATCCTGGACTTCAGTTTCCCACATAGCAACCTGAATTTATCCCTGCAGAACATCCCTCCCACGCTCCTCCATGTCCCCAACACCAGCATGGACTATGTGCTGGTCACCTGCATCAAGCAGGAACTCACCTAGACACCCATGATTTCTACCTGTGTGCCCCATAGTGATGTCCCCATGGCAATCTTTTCAGGTGTCACAAATCCAGCTCCCTCTACACCTGATAGCTACATCTGCCACTGCCATTACTTGCTTCTTCCAACCCTGGGAGATTCCCTCTGCTATCGGAACATTATTGGTACAAGAAGACACTCACATGGAGGGGACATGACACCTAAGAGGTGTCCTCCACACCAGCAGAGTATCTTGCTCTCCTGAAGGCTTCTGCAGTGAGGCAAAATGCCATACCAACATCCCTTTTTCACCTCTTTGACCCGGTAATTACAACACTCCAGGTTTCTCATGCAGTTATTCTATTATTATATTCTTTAATCTCTTTATCAACTGTTATGGTTAGATACAGGACTGAAGTCCCAAGGCTTAGACCTGGATTCACATCTAGACTCAACAGAAGAGCTATAATGTCTAATTTAAAGCCAATTCTGGATTCATATTCAAATTTCCCCAAAAGTCGGGCAGATTTGAAAGCGTTGTTCCTATTCGACATTCTTATCCAAGAAGGAAGACAATTTAG
Source organism: Aramus guarauna (assembly GCA_013400195.1). Taxonomy (NCBI): domain Eukaryota; kingdom Metazoa; phylum Chordata; class Aves; order Gruiformes; family Aramidae; genus Aramus; species Aramus guarauna. The sequence goes on from VXBL01008794.1 coordinate 882,742, forward strand.
AGTGGGTATATTATTCTACGTTTTCTGGATATCTACAGATGCCAAATGCAGTATAAGGCAATAGCTTTGTACTCCATTTTCACCAATTCTATATCAGTTCAACTTTTTTTTCCTGCTGTCTTTCCAGGAGGTAGGAAAAAATAGGCCTCATGTGACAGAAATTCGCTACGTAATTTGTACTGCTAGGACACATCCATCTACAACTTGAACAGACTACACAGAATACACAGATTAGTTGAACCATAAGTGGAGCCACTTAATCTGGGTATCAGAGCCAGGGGCAGAGAGCTGGCTTTGCTATAGGTTTATAAGGTTGTAAAATAAAGCATAGTTATGGACCACAGGCTGAGCCTCTGCTTGCTGAGTTGGATGGTTGGGGAAGCTCTTGTCAATGCTACCCCAATTTCAACCCATAAGCACAGCTGAAAGTGTCTCCTTGAAGGCCTGGTCTTTGCAATCAAATTAAGCAATGTTAAGTGGGCAACAGGACTGTAAGTAACTCTGGCAACAGAGACCAAAAACAGACGCTAGGTAGTAAGTAGTCTGCTCACCCACAAAAATTTTGTGCAGCATCTGCCAGGTGCCTGAGTTCCTCCTAACATGAAAGAAACCTCTCTGACAGGTACCCATGACTTCTTCAATTAAAAAAAAAAAACAAAACCAAAAACCAAAAAACAACCAAAAAACCAAAATCAGCATTATCCATTCAGAAAATCCAGCATGTTTAAGGGTGAGTGAGTTACAGCATCACCCAGCTCTTCCCAAGATGCTCTCCCAAATGGCACGTTGTGATGGTTAATATAAAAGGAAAACCTGACTGAAGGGAAATCATCCAAAAGTCTGGGCATCATTGACAGACCCTTTAAGAGAAATGCAGTAACACAGCAGCTACAAGACTTACATCATCCAAACTGTCAGCACCTCTCCTCCTCACAATATTTTTATCACCTATCATATAATCTGCAGAGACTTAAACCCCCACAATACAAGACAAGCTTGGTTCTCTCCTAGCAGAGTCCCTGGATACCAGAGGAGCAAGGGTTTTTAATTCTGCTCAACAAGTGGCTTTAGAAAGCATGTGTGAGGAGGTAAAGAAACGTCCTACCCAACTATGCAGAGTACTCCATGCTTCATGAAGCACACCTGAAAATAAAATCTCTATAGCAATCCCAATGAGACACAAGAGAGAGGCTCAGATAAAGGATCTTGAAGCGCTCCAGGGAAAAAAACAACAACCGGACTACATAAGTCACCAGCAAGTGACAGACCTCAACAGACAAGTCATTAACGTCCCCAGTGACTGTCTCTGCCTATTAGTATAAGCTGCATTAGGGAGAACAGAGCTGTAGGAAAGTCACAGAGATTAACTAAAAATAGTCAAAGAGCCACGGAGGAACAGTCTTGTTCTAAACTCTTTATGCAACTTAAGATAAAACCGACCCAGATGACCAGGCGACCTGTATGTGAAGTAATTCAGCAGCTCCCCATCACTAGGGAGGATGAACTCTACTGCTGGTAAACACACCATAACTTTCACATGCCACCGGGGTCCAGCCACGGTCTGGAGGGGGACAGCTGGCGGAAGGACTCTTGTCTCGTTCCAGCCCAATGTATACAAGAGAAAATCTGTTTATTTAGCAAACCATTCACTGGTTTCAGTGGGAAGAGAGGTTAAAGCATTATTTGCGATTCTCTAAAACCACTTGCTTTTAATTCACTGTCTAATCCTCAGGAGACATGTAAACCAGACATTTTTTTACATAGAAATAAAAGAGGCCATTCAATTACATTCAGGCTGTGTTGAAAACAAATTGGAACAGTACGAAGGAGCAGACACTGCCAAATAAAGGAAATCTCATCCAAGTGCGAGGCTACCAATTAAATACAGCCCAGACAGCAGCCAAGGCCCACTCTTACAGGTGCCTCCCCTTGTTCTCCATGTGCCATGCACCCAAAAAGCACATCCGTGTTGTACATGTATGCGTGGATTACAATATGTTCAGTGAGTATAAACACATTGTATTTGCAGTAAGAGAAGGAGACCACATCCAAGTCAAAAACACTAATCAGCTAACAGCATCTGCTGGATTAAAACTCATCAGATCAAATATAAAGCATGAGCTAATTAAATATATGTCCAACTTGGTAGTACTATGTAATACGACTGGGCATTCATACAGATAACAAGACTAGGCAGAGTTACAGCTAATGATTAAACATCTTTTGAATGCATATTAAAGGTCATATTTGGGGTTTAAGCCAGTCTTTGAAGCATAAGAAATCCAAAAGGACTTGCAGTAAGGTACGGGGATGGAGGGATCATAGACCACACATCTGCTTTCTATGCCTCCCTCCACAGCATTTGGTGGAGGCCACTGCCAGGTACAAGGAAAGGGAAGAGACAATGCTACTGCGACTGCACTGGCAATGAAATTAATAGATAAATATCAACAGAAATCATTAGGAAATTATGCATATGGTCAGGCCCTCACCTTCCCCTCCTCTCTCACTTGCTTGTGCGCATATATACACCTTCCTTCCTACTACAGCTACCAGTAAAGATTCATACTTCATCACATCTTTAAACCTCTTTGACCTGTGTTTGAAAGGGGAAATTTAGGAAGATGGCACCAGGGAGAAAATCTTTCAGCTACCACTCTTCTGAAAGCCCAAACTGCTGCCTCTGCTGCAGGAGTCAGAACGTGTCACCACAAGCCAATGGTCACGCGATGGCTTTCTGCACAGGAACAACAGCTTCGCCCATTCCTTCTCCTTTGGTCTTTATCATCCTGGATAGACTAAGCATGTGTCTTGTCAAGAAGCGCTCGACAATGCAGCATTATCTTATCAACTCAACACACATATCTCAGGCTGGCAAAACGGTTGGTATGAAAGCAAGAACGAGAATTGGGAATAAGGCCCCAGACTCTTCATCTCTACAGGTGGCCCTGCAGGCTGAGTCCACACTGGGGAGGGATGGCTCCCTTCTAGTGATCCTGCAAAATGAGAAACCTGGACCTGTAATTCTGGGTTTGGGTATCACAAAACTTGAAACTACCCTGTGATGGGTTTGCTTCTGCGCATTTCATTCACTTTGTTTGCCAATGCAGCATGACAGTGGCTACTGGCCAAATTCTGCTCTCACTTACACCACTATAAAAATTAGAAGAATAAGCTCCATTAAAGTTAATAAGCCCCAGTGACATTAGATGCTCATTTTTCGGAAACCAGCCAAAGTTATGCCTGTGCAACTGAGAACAGAATTTGTCCCTCACGCCGCAGCACGCCCAGTGGCACACAGCACATGGCACTCCTCAGAAGTGTTTCCCAGCCAACTCCAAACTCAACACCCCATCATCATCTCCTTGGTCATGTCTACCTAACTAAAAATGCAGCCATGCTCCAGCATGGGGAGCAGCTGAGACCCCAACACATGCCTCAAATAGTGACCACGGGCTTTTAGGCTCACAAAATCCCTACTGAAACAAACGGGAGATTAAAATTCCTTGGGACATGCAGGTCTGGAACTTAAAAAGTGCCAGGGTGAATCCTCTTAGCTGGTATTTTTGCATTGCTGACAAAAAGGACTTTCCACCAAGATTTACAGATAGTTTTATTAATTTGAATTATTCCCTCGACATAAAGCTCCTGGGCTGACATTTTTGTCTGCATCCCACAAAAATAGGGAAACATTACATGGATAAATTGTATTCCTGATATGTTGCTTCCAAAACATGCTAAATCCCTGAAACTGAGCTCAGATTACAGTCTATGATGAGGTTTTCAGATAAACATAGCCACATGCTCTAAGGAAAGAAAATACAATGATGTCATGGTCCTGGCTCCGGTTCCTACATTCTCCTTCATCTCCTCCTCCATCTCTGCCCCAGATTAGCCCACCCTCCAGTTATCGTGGTAGGAAACTATGGGCAGCAGACAATCCTTAATCATGCAAGAAGACCTTTGTCCACTGTGAATTTTTGTGCTTTTATCTTTGGCTCTAGTAATCCTCAGGCTGACTCATGGACACGTTTTCTTCCCAGGAGGGGAGGTTTGCATGAGGATACCCCTGGGGCCACCCAAGCACAGCCAGCAGCACTGCTGACCTCCGGCAGGGAAGGATCAACCCTCACATTGGGGTCTCGGTGCACAGGGGAGGAGCTACGTGCTAGGTTGGGCGATGCTTCTGCAAAGCCTGGGGGTACTGGGTGAAAGAAACCTCACCAGATGGGGAATAAAAGCCCTCTGGAGCACCCCAAGGTCCTTTGTGCCTCTTTGCTTCATCTTCCACCGAAAAGCCAGCCCAGTTCAGCCTTCAGAAGGGAATTACGAATGCCAGCCTGTCCGACAGCTCCCTAACGCTTCCTCTCAGGCTGTAATGGAGGAGTCACACAGGGAGCAGACGCAGCTCGATGGATGCCCAGTGGGGACGCAGGGCATCAGCACTGCTGCAAAACAAGATGGTCAGCTGTAAGCTGCAGTCTGGATGTCAGACTTACCCATGTGTAGCATCTCTAGCTATAAAGAAGAGAATAAATTCATCCCTTTATTTCTGGCCACGCATACCCCTGTCAACATGGAAACACCTGGTAACACCCTGGGCCATTGATATTAGCTGAGGGTAGTAGCATGAACCACAGCGGACAGGGACCTGCTCTGCTAGACTCACACGTGCTACCAGAGATCAAGTGGCCATGCAGGGAAAACTCCACACTTCTCGGGATGGAAGATCACCCTCGTAGCACGTCCATATTCCCGCTGCTGCAGGTAACTTCTGCAGTCTACCCACAGCTCAGGAGGACGGAGGTGGGGGACACCTCTCAGCCAGCACATGGTTGAACGTGTCTTTCAGACTCAAACTCCACCTAAAAAGCTTAAGGGGGGAAATATGGCATGAAAAAGTTGATGTCTGAATAACCTGGGCTGAAAGAGCAGGGCAGTGGATTAGCAGAAGACACAGGCAAAGGTCAAACTTTGATTCCCACAGTTAAATTGCTGGAAGAAAGCAGGAGAGGTGGCTAATATGTCTGGCCAATCACATTATTATTAGTGGCAACACACACATCTACAGGAGACGTTACAGGTGGTTATAGCCACCTGCTGCTAGTACAATACTGACATAATTTCTGCCTGGCTATTTTATTTATTATTCAAAAGATCCGCTAATCATCCATCAACCCTTTGAAAGTTACTTGGAAATGGAAACTTCACACAAATTGCAATGAAATTTTCATAGCAAACACCTTTCCTGCAGAATCCCTCCTTGCAGTGAACAACAGCGGACGGCACTTGGCCAGGATTCTTTAAAGTGGATTTCAAAGCAGTTTTGAAAAGAGGAATACCGTGTTCTTTATCCTCAGTTAACAGATGGAAAAAATGAAATCCAAAACAGTTGCAGGGTAAAAGAAAAAATATGAATATTACATTTATTAGACCATACAGTTTGGAGGCCATCAGAACTAGTTTCAGTTTGGGAAAAAAGATCGCTGGGTTTTTTTGAAAAAAAAAAAAAAAAAAAAATTCTCCCTTTTCAAAGCAACATTCTCATTTTGCAACACTCAAAAATGTCTGAAAAAAAGATTTAACAAACCTGATGAAATATTTCACTTCAAAACCAATTTTTACCCGACCAGAACTTAACAAAAATATCCACCCTGCCCAAATTCATTGTTCACTGCTCCAGTTTTAGGTTATTTCCCCCCTGAGCTTCCCCACAGAGAACCTCTTTTCTGTCTGGAAATTTTGTCTAAGTGCAAGAAGAGAGAGCTAGCAATTTGTGCAAGACTTTTGGGACATCCAAAATCTCAGAAGTTCTGGTCAGTACGAAGTCCACACATGCAGCTCACGTGAAACCTCAGCTCCAGACGAGTGCAGTAAATCCATCACGTCCCAGGTGCAGAGGATATTCTCGGCACAGCAGACAGACACACACGTCCCAAATGGAAACAGCAGCGCTTTAACTCGTTATACGTGGTCTGTTTAGGGTCTTCCAGGGAGAGGATGGAGTGGTTCTGAGCTGTAGTCATCTCTCTTCACTTACTGGGTCGTAAAGCAAAATTTATTTCCATTATCGCTTCTCCTTTTGCAGGACATGTCACACTAGGACCATTAAAACTGAGAGTACAGTCTATCCAACAGCCTCTTAATTCATACCCAATAGATTGGAGTTTTTTGAATAAAGACTTAAAAGTTAAAACCATCTGAATCCACCAAATTTCTCTTTTCCAGCTTGCTACTAAAAAACAATGCAAAGCAGAAATTTTTTTTATTTTTTTTTTTCCAAATCAATCAATTTAATCTGCTTTGAAGAAAAGATTAATTAAACTAAGCCTACAACCAGATCCAGATGAACCAGATCTGACTTCTCAGCACAGGCACCGGAGCTAACTGTCCCGGGGTCAAGCAGTCACAGCTGCTCTCAGCGCTGCGGCTGGTGCACGAAGCCGCCTTCTCCCCGAGAAGATAATTCAATCCCCGCTGTTGCTGGTCGGGTTGAAAATCAAAACCTCAGAAAACCAGCACGTTTCTGGCTCTCACGCAGCCGAGCGAGGCAATCACCCTCCCAAAGGCTGCCTCCCGGTCGAGGGGAGACGCACAGCAAATCACCGCAGAAGCGATAGCTCAGCACGCCCGTGCAAGAAAGAAATACAAAACATGGCAAGAGGCAAGCACTGAGGGATGGTGAAAATTACTCAGTTGTTGTTTTTTTTTAAAGACTGCCATGTAGGAGATACCCATAGATCCCGTCTTCTTCCCATGTCGCTCACAAACTTCAGGAGACTCAGGAGCCGGCTGGGTTTTGCAGCCTCTAATTCCATCATGTCTGCAAAAACAGCCCGTCACTTCACGTCTGCCTCGTTAAATGTTACAGAAGACTTCAGCAGCTTCACTGCACCAACAGCCTCATTTTTGGACTTAATCATCACAAATTCCCCAGGGTATGCAGTCTGCCACTTGCACTATGCAAGTTTCCTAGATGTAAAGGAAATTTTCCTACTTGGACAGGGGAGCAGAAGATATGGAAAGTGCTCAGCAATTACTGCTGAATCTGGAAAACAAATTTATTTCTTTGTTTCAGCTGCTACTGCTTAAAAGACACACATTTGAGCTGTCCATGCTCCCCATCCTCACATTGTGGGAATTAAACCTTCCCAAGAAATGTCTGGAGGGTGACTGAGCTTGGGTTATGGAGAGAAGGACCTATGGATCCATGACAGGGTTCAAACACTGTGTTGTGGCAGAGCTTTTCCTCTAGTCTTTCAGCATGATAATCTTTTTCCCGTTTCAAGAGTAGGCTGTGCTGGAAAGTGAGGAGTTTGCACTCGACCGGTGTGCGGTGCATCTACGCGGTGTGTCGCAGACAGACAGGAGATCTTTCGGCCATGCTCCCCGCCAGCTGGACGTCGGCCAGCCCTGAACTGGAAACCATCTAACAATGTGGTCAGAGCTTGCACAGAAGTGAGCATGCTGATCAGTGCTTCTCACTTTTCTGCAATCCAAGAATGATCAAACATATTTTTCTCCTTTTTTTCCTTTTTTCCCTGTTTTCCTTTTTTCATTTTTTCCTTTTTTTCCCCCAGGCCACAAAACCATTTTGTGCAGTTATTTTCCTTTAAAGCCACCTAAGAAGCAACTTAAACTCAGCATAGCCAACTCTGACTCTTATTTCCCACACTCTCCTACCCCCCTCTGGTTTTATTTGGCTAGAGTTGGGGGTTTTGGGGTTTGTTTTTCCAATTTTTGTGTGTTCTCACCCTCTGGCCACCAATCATCCACAAACCCCAGGCAGTATTAATACCAGTGCAGCAAGGTTTAATGCAAGAGAGGGACAACAGTAACACAACTTCAAAGCCAATGGGGCACCAGACAACCAAAACCAGTCATCGTTCCCGCACTTGACCATCCCCTGGCTGCAGAGAGAGGGGGATTTTGCCAGCTGGAGGATGGTTCAGAGAAAATGCAGCTGAAGAACGCCCCGCTACAGAGCTGGAGTTTCCATGTCCCACCCGCCCGCACCTCCGCCAACCCTCCTCTGCCAAAACCCACATTTCCCTAAAGAAACACCCAGCTGAAGCCATGCGCAGCCAGCTGAGTCTCCCCTCTTGCCGATTTTACCATGTGAAGGCAGAAAACAGGGTCTTCCATCCCCTGCTAAACCAGGAGCAAAAAAATTCCTGGTTTTCTGCATAATGACCCAGAAGTAATTTCAAGCAGATTGGCTGTGTTGACGTGAAATCGCAGGATCCAAATCACCTTTCAGTGTAAATACCAGCTGAGATAAAGAGTAGACGTGCTTTAAAAGCTTACAAATCAGTACGCAGACAAAGAAAAAAAACATCTCACAACTGCAAAGAGTAATGATGACAGCTATTTTCAAGCAAAGGTAGAGTTAATGTTTAATGACTGTGGATGCTTCTTTTGCAGGGCAGAAGTGGATCACACGTAGGGTTACAAACCTGGTGTGAAACTCTCATAACGAAGGGTTTTCAGGAAAACAGACCACGTGATATCAGTGGGGATGTGTGTGGTTTTATTTTTTTCTTTGCAAGAGCTTATTTGTAAATGACCAACATTAAAGGAATTTGTGCCAAATCCAAGGAGGGAATGGTGCTACCACCACCCTCAGAGGACTAAAAACATCATCTTAAGTTTCCAGAGATAATTAGAAATCTGGCAAGTGAAACAAACAAAAAAAAAGTGAACAGAATGAAATTAGACCAAGCCAAAATAATTTTTACTTTTGCCAGTGTTATTTAACGGAAGATTTTTACATAATGGATCCAACCGAGAAAGAAGAAGCTGCTATACCCATCCCTGGGGCCCAATCCTGCACAAGCCAAAATGCCATTAATTTAATTGCCTAGCAATAGTCCCAGCAACGTGCTGCAAGATCAGAAACATGAAACACAACCAGTTTTCTCATGGGTGAATACAGACAAATCACGTACCTACATTTTCAAACTGGCTGTTGATCGAGGTGGCCCAGTTTGAGGTACCTTTGACCTAATTTCAGATGAATTAATCACCTGCAACTGAGCACCAGAGCTATTAAATGTTTACTCTCACCTGTAAGACCGTGAGCTGGCAGGAAAAAACCCTTATGGCAGTGTTTACATTACTAACAGTGTTCGCCCAGCTCAGTCCTCCTCAAACCAGTAGATCAGCTCCCCCACCCTGATGCAATGACTCTTGGTCTATGTCAATCTTGGACTGGTTTCAGATGAGCAACACGGTGTTTCCACCAGCCCCCTCAGTCATGCAGGACTCTGCTCTTCCTTTCTTCTCAGGACCCAGATGTCAGTGTCCAGGGATGCTACTGAGATGCCTATAGGTATCCCATACCTATATGCCATTTAATGCCATTTAAGTCCCTCACTGCTAATCCATTCAGCTCCCACAGGGTGCCCATCTCCAGCACGTCCAGTGTCACTCCTGCCAGCTTCATGTGGCTGTTTTAGATACCCTGGGACATCCCAAATGGCACTGAATGCCTAAATTTAGGGAAGTGTACCCAACCCTTGTAGGTGCAGTGAATCCCACTCAGCCTCTTTACTGCTTTTTAAAAACCAGTAATTTCTGGGAAACAGCAGATTTATCTGAAAAAGCAGTATTTTTCACAGTCTCTGCAGATCCTGCAATACACAAGGTGAAGAGGTAATGTGTCCTTTCTTGTATTTCCTTAAGATTATGAAAGACCACCGAGTTTTATACAATCTCATCAGCCTCAGATAAGAACAAACTCAAATTACATGCAAGAAATTGTTTTTGTTCAAAGCCCAATTTATTGCCTTGGGTTATTCTTTCTGCTAAAGTCCTCTTCCCAGAAAAGCTAAAGCTATCCAAAAAGAAAAAAACCAACACATTTTCTTTGCCTCTAATGGAGGAAAGTTATTTTTCTGAGCACTCAGAGTTTATTTTATTTTTAAAGGATTGCTTGATTAAATAGGAACCTATTAATATACTGAGCTTTCGTACTGCATTTTAAAGGGCATTTCATGAGGGTTGGTGTTCCCTTATTGCAGTTTTTATGGAATCGAGAAAAATATTTATGGTGTATCAACAGCGTGCTAAGCTAGATTTTTCCCTCTCACCCTGCCAAGATACTTCTGCGGTGATGTTTTACAAAATGACTTTGCAGGGCTCTGATTCACCCTCGTCGCAGCTTAGTGCTGGGTGGGCACGGGACACCAAGGGCCGGGTATCCCCACAGATGCAGCCGCTTCTGCAACGCCGTCCCCACAGCTCGGGCTGCCCCGTTCGGGTAAACCAGCAGCAATTCCTGTTGGCATCAGCATCTCAGCAGGGCTGAGGTCTGATCCACAGCTCCCATCCTACTCAGTTGCAGTGGCTGGGGAGGTCTCCCGCCCAAAAACATGGGGTTTTACGGCTGCTGCAATGAACTGTGGGTGAGATTGCAAAGCTGGTCCCTTGCATTATGTAGAAATGTACAGAAATATGGAGGACAACCACTCAAAAGGATTGTGGTCACCTTTCAGCAGTCCGTACCTACCAGAAAAACAACTAAATACTTAATATTTTGGCTCCTGCTTAAGTCCCTTTGACTGCACACCTCTAATAGGACTTTACCGTGTGCTTGGGGATAAGCGCACACGGCAGTATGCATAAGCAAATTAATCATACACTAAACAGGCTGAAGCTTAATAAATGTTTTAGTGAACTGTGATTTTCCTTAAATCACTAAGGAAAATTCAATTCAGGAAAATCTCTACGCTCATGTAAAAGTGCTGCGTCGTATGCTTTGCTAATGGAGCAGTGGAAGCGTCTTGTAAGTAGTAAAAAACTGTGCTAATAAAATCTGAATGGAAAGATGCAAATATTGGGACCCTAATTCAGGAAGACATCAGTGGATGGCTAAATCACACCTCGTGCAGCCCATTATTTGAGAATACCCACGTGGTTTCTCAAGCACAGCTGCTGTCCTACCTACGGCCCGGCTGAGCATCCTTTTCCATCAGGGCTCCCTGCTTGGAACAGGCAGAGGTTGAAGAGAGACCTACAGCTATTCACCTTCCCTGCAAGCTTAAGAGAAATTTGACAGGACATCCATCAGCTGGCACAGTTTTTCAACGTGGAAAAAGACAGAGTGTTTTACCTTCCAACTATATAACTTCGCATAATAAAACTGTTTAGACTTGGAGATTTTTCTGATGAATGCCAAATGCTCTACAGCAGCAGCCTTCACCAGCAGATCTAAATCATGCAGCTTAAATGAAAGCTTGCTTTCCAATTTATGCACGAACTTTACTCTTTTTTTTTTGAGAACCAGAGGAAAAAATCTGAATGCACTCTGCCTACAAAAAGGCTTTTTCAAACAGTATAATGCTGAGGTGACTGGAAACACAACTCTATTCCTGCTGCATCTCACAGGTACCATTTTTTCCCCCATGAAGACATGGAAATGAAGACATTCCTAGCATAGCTTTAACTGCTTTTTTGAAGGTGTTTCAAGATGCTTATCGCTTCAGGGTCACCGTGGCTACTTACCAAACTGACTTCAGTTACTGAACTGATTTTCAAGAGGCATAAACATTGTTAGACATTTAAAAATATAATTAACTGATAACGAACACATCACTAATGCTACAGATGTAGCAAGACCACATTGTCTTATCACTGGAGGGCTCTTCAGGGCAGTCAAATCCTTATCCACTGCTCTGCAAATCCCACTCTGTTGACAGCATGATGCTAAAACTGCTGTTATTTTCTGACTCCCACTTATAACCTGGATTGCACAGGAGGGGAAAACTGCCTTGCAGCTTCAGTTCCTTCCAATTGTCTCCCTAATGTCCATCCACTAGCAAAACAATAATGGAAAACCCATCAGCAGGCTGGAGTTGAGAGCTCAAAGACATTTCTGGAAGGTCTTTTTGCCCTGCTGGGACTCCCAGCACACTGAAAGACAACAACAGTTTCAGAAACCAAAATGCCTTTCAGTTGGGTTTACTGTCTTGTACTATTTCTAGCGTTTTTGAGGGAAGACAGTCCACCTCTTCTTGGAGTCACCAATATTTTTGAAAGGGAGCAGGTTCTTCCAGAACCGCGTCCCACAGAAAGCATCATCTGCAAAGCACTAGCATCGCAGCTGAGTTCCCAACACACTCAGATACACCTTAAGGACAGCAAGGGAGATTCTTACCATATCACCATGACAAAAACAACAGCTTACATAGTACATTTTGAACATCTCACATAGCAAGCTTTAATTAGTTAGAGCTCAAAGTGAGTTACAAAGTAGGTCGGTGACTGACAGATGAGGAAACCAGGCCAGCAAAGTGCTGCAACTTTCCCAAGGTCATAAAAAAAGCCCAGTGGCACAGTCAGAAGTGAAACCCAAGTCTCCCAAATAATTAGCATGTGCTCTTCCACCCAGTTATTGTCTCTACCACTAGCCCACATCATGTCCAAAGCTCATGACTTCACAAAGTCCGATTCTTGACCTTTGACTAGCTGCAGGTACCAGTATGGGGGTACCAATACTGGGGTAACAATACTGGGAGAACAGCAACAGCAAGGACACTGGGCAAAAGAAACTGGTTGGCAAAGTAAAAGGAGAACCTGTGCTTTTACAATTAGCCTCATGTGAGCTGTTGTACACATGCACAGCCAGGAAGGTCCTCCATATTTAAGTTTTTTACTGAATCCTGCCCGTGTGAAGTACCACAAAGACAACTCCAGCTCAAGGACAATCCAGCCCTGCTGGGACACCAGGTATTTCAGACCGGTGACCCACTTCTATTAAAACACTAAGCACTAAGCGTGCCCATCGAAAAATCTTCAATGGTATTTGGAGGACTCTCATTTCCCTGCATGACCCTACTCCTCCTCCATCACCACCGCATGTGAGTGGTGCAGAGAGAAGGAAAGACTCCATAAGCATCTTGAAATTGGTTTAATGCTGCCTCATCGACATCAAAGGTCAACTCTCCCTATTTTTATTGGAAGCAGAGTTAGGCCACTACAGATAAACCCTGACCTAGATACTTTTTGACGCTTGTCTGCGCTTGTCATGGCCAGAGACAGTGCCAGGAAATGGGATTTCTCTTGCGTTTCACAGTTCAGACATGGACATGGCAACTGCAATAAAATCTACCATAAATGCTGATGCCATCTAATAAAAAGGAGCGAGCTGAGGATGGAGAGTTAAGCCCAACATGACAGTGGGCTACACAAAAAGAAGGACTCTCATCACACAGCATGCATTTTCCTACTTGCACCCTCAGCAGACATCTCATCCAGTGCCTGTCCAGTATTGCTTTTGCCACCAAAAGCTTCATATCAGAACACACTTGGCTATGTTAAAAGCTGACAAGAAGCCCATCAACCTTACAGATACAGTAAGTGATGTTTAAAGATGACTTATCTTGACTGTATGTTAGGCAGAGTTTCGTGTCAAGACTTCAGGCAGATCTAAAAGTTTGTTCCACATTCCTCCGTGATCAAAGGCAGCCCAATATAAACCCAAAGGCTGCTTTTCTTCCAGTTTGGGAGCTCTAATATGTTTGCAGACACATCAACAATAAATTAAGAGAGACCAGCATGGATACAGGGCCCAATTCTTGCCTGAAACATGCCTTTTGGAATAAACTGTATTAATCTAGATATTAAATTATGTAGATATAAGAGTGTCCAGTGTTCAAACTCTGCCTTCATTTATTTCAGAAAAAAAAAATTGACATAATACCTTGCTGAAACTCTGCAATTCGTCCTTATAGATCATGATACACACAAGTATTCAGCAAGAGCCACAGCAGAAACAGATGCCAGCAGATGGTATTATCCTGAACAAAATCAATTAAGGACATTTACAATATGTCAAAAGTGCAGCTACAAAAACAAAGTGTAGACTTGTACATCTGTTTCTTAATGAAGCCCTGAGTATCTGACGGTTAGCCAACACACCACAAGATAAAGGCTGCACCAACACCAATAATAGATAAGGAAATACTGTACGTACTCAGATTCTTCAACAGTCACCAGAAAATACAAGATGTTGAGCAGAAACTGAGTAACCAGATACTGGAAGTCCATATGTCATGCATAAATGTAGCACAAATATAAGCATACGAGTTTTCAGTATCGCAGATTTTGTAAGGACTGTGAGTTGCTCAGAAATTATAGTAATAGGAGTCATACGGCAATGATAAGTTAAGGATTACTGTTTAAAAGGCTTCTGGGAACCCTGTTGCCTTGTCTGAAATAAAAAGAAAAGTGCTCACAATTCTCTGAAAGCTGTTTATGACATCTCCGTCGAGAGCCCTGTGACATACAGAGTTAGAGGCATAATGAGATACACAGCCAGGTACGTCAATGGCATCTTTCAGACTATATAAAACACAAATGGACTGAGGGAATCCCAGAGATATTTGTGCAGGGCACAAAAATATTACATCCCTGAGTTCCCCATTGAGAAGATGAGAGATGCAAACATTTCACAGGGGAGGAAAAATAATCTCTTTTGTGCCACAACTGCATTACACCATGCTACCCGAGCACGTTCGAAGGATGGGGACTTATTTATGGAAGAAAAGGGTAAGACCGGTGAACTCCTGCCGCTGAAGATGGCATTCAGCGTCCACTGCGATGGTCCCTGTAACTTCTTGTTACCGGTGGTTTGCTGCAGATACCCATCGCAACAAACAGGGACGGGACCGTCCCAGTCACAGTGCGCTGCAACGTGATGAAAGGTCTGGCATTAAAATAGATGATCGTATCACCTCCGTGTACAACGCTTGTTATTTAGCTCCTAGGATACCAAGTTTATCCTACATTTGCTGCCAAATGAATAAAATATTCAGAAAGATTTACGGTAAGTGTTAATAAAGGCTGAGGGCCAGTCTTCCTTAAGGACCCTGGAAAACTATCGCCTTAGCACTATGTGAAAAACATACTTACACTCTATATCAGAGCAATGCATCATTCATTTTTGCCAAGGCCCAGACGACAGTCTCATTAGACCAGAGATGGATAAATGACAAATGATCTGGTGAATAATGTCACTGTGGGCTATGTAGGACTTCATCCAAGCAGTACCACTGAAAACAGATGACTAGGTAGGGATTGTAAGGAGAAAAACATAAGGCTTTAAGAATGACATTCCTGGGGAAAAAAAAAAAAAAAAACACCACTGCATATTTATATTTAATCTGCTTTGTAATTTGATTTTGTCTTGTTACCTTGTCAAACCATTGAACAAACTGAATAATTGCTCAAGAAGCATTGATAGAGATGTGACAGATTATTCGAGCATTGTGATTCTTTGTTCTCATATATCTCATTAAGAAATGATGATTGGTTCCATTTACAGCTCTTAAGTTGAATTCAGCAACCGCTGACACATGAATTCAACCTGGCATCTACCAATTTTTTATTGTTCTCAGTCAGAAATTGTTCCTGGTGAAGTGGCTCTTGCAAACCATTTCAGTGTAGTGGCTGATGATTTTTTAACGACGCAAGACAGAAGGGAAAAAAAAAAATGTAACTGATTTGCCTGCTGATTTATAGTCTCTATGGAATGAAAAGAAATAAAACTTCTTTTACTTTGTTTTTGTCCTCTTCCCCCACCTCCTTTTTCGGAGGGCTATTTTTAACCTCTGTCCTTTCATCAAATAAATTCAGAGCGCATCCCTGCAAACAACTGGGCTGGCAGAAGATGTGAACCACCCTGTGGGACATGTTCAGCCCCTTCCTCTTCTGTCCTGGAATTGCAACCTGTTCCTCCACAGCCTTGTAACTTTATATTGCCGTTTGAAACCTGAGCATAAGGAGCATAAAATGCTGCTGTTCACTGTGCTGCTGAGTAGCACAGGCTTTTCTTGACTCCCAAAGGGAAACCTCCAAGCTGTGCACATCAAAGGCAGAATTTTACAGTCACTTTGTGCTGCTACAAATGATTTAAGAGAAAAATCAGAAGAGGAACAGGCCTGGCGTACTTTTGTGTGCTACCCTCTGACTTCAGGAAGATTTATTCGGGGCGCTAAGCCAACACACAAGGAGACCTCTAGGAAGGTATTTTACAGGCACCTTCCAAAGTCAAAACTGGGTTTTAAATACGTTCACTACCAATCTCCTTCTCTTCTATATTTTGCCTTGAGTGTTGAAGTACCAGAGTACCTAAGCCACTGTTTTGTCCCTAGGAGTATTGCTTAAATAATTGCAGAAAAGGGAATTGATTACAGAAACTAATGCACCGACCACCATAATGACATTAGCATGGTGGATTTTTAATTGACACCACTTTGCAACCCATAACTGTGCTGTAGCAGAGGGCAACAAGCAGTTGCCATCACCCTGTGGGCAGTGGTGCAGACCGGAGTTAAGTGTGGTCAGTGAAGATGCTTCAACCACCCCATCTGTGGAGGGGAATCCCTCACGCACTATCTGAGAGAGACCTCCTAATATCAAGCACAATGTCAGTTAATTCACCCTCCACTTGATGCAGTCAAGTTTGCACCCAAAAAGCTCTAAGAGACTCCATCTGTTTCATTTCCCCACGTGAAGAGTGCTTTATCTAAATAAATAAAGCCCTTCACTGACCCAAAGGAAGACATTTTGCTGTCTTCAAGCTGTGCTTCCCAGCTGTGCACACCTGCAGGATGCAACCACTGCACCACACCCAACCAAGGGGTTCATATGGGATTTGGACAAGAGACACAACGTGGTGATTCAGCATAGCTGAGGTAACATGGAGATGAAGAAGAGGAGAAGGAAGGACCATCATGCTCACTTCTTACTTGACTGGGTTCTCCCCTATGAACTAATGAACAACTGGGCACCACACAGTTCCTGTTTAAGTCTTAGGCAAAGTGAGTATTTTCCATCCAGTTGTAAGAGGACCTACCAAAAGTGTCTCAGAAATGGAGTTAGAGACATGTAGGGAATCTGGGGCATCACGAAGTCAAGACCTCCCACCTTTGAGAGATTTCCATGGTCTCCGTTCACAAACTAAGCAAGGTCAAATACCACGTATCTGAACAGCTGTGGAACATGACCAAAGTCATCTCTGTTAAAGATGACAGCATGGGGAAAAGCCACTATTCCCCTTCCATCACTGAAAGCAACTGACTGGTGAACAAGAGCAGAAACACAGAACCATTGGTTGGACCAAAGTCTTGTCTCAGTGGACAGAAGGAAACAACAAGGCATCACAAAAACATCTGTCAAGAAGTCACTGCACAGACAAAGGCATTTAGAAATCAGCTAAAGCCAGTTTGCATCCAAGGACAAATAGCTCCTCACCTCTGTGGATATCCTCATACTGCATTTCGGGTGAGACCCTTCATTAAGGATAATGAAGCTTAGGTGATGTAAACAAGCACAACCCTCCTACCTTCACCTATATACAACCCAAGTATGAAGAGAAATTCAAACTACAGAATATATTAACAATGTTCACAATGCTCTTAAACAGTTTTTACCAAATGGCACAGGTCATTCTCTATGCATTTATTAATGGAGCCAAACAACATGCTGCCTGGCAAGACACTAGCACTATATATTGCTATATATCACTATATATCACTATATATCACCACATAAATAGTATTTTTAATGTGTGGGTATATATACATTACATATATATACACAGAGACACTATATCTATTTATATGCATATGAAGGGCTGCTACACGTTCATCATAAGCACATGGCAATGCAAGACAAAGAGGTGACAGCATCACACCATCTCCAGAGCAAACAATGGCACTGAAGCTGACAGCCATTTTAGTGGCCCTTGACTGAGAACGATTAAGCGTTGCCTGGTGCAGCGTACAAGTTTGCTGTCCAAAGGAGCCATGTCTATGAATTTTTGCAGCATGCCTGTGAACAAGCAGGGGGACCTAGCTGTCTCTAGAGTCAATTATGATAAAAGCACCCCATTTAGATAAGTCTTCCTTGGCATTTACCTGGAGCTGAATTCCATTGCTCTGCTTTGCCCCAGGCCTTTCCCTGTTGGCTTTCCCCCAGTGCAACTCCCCTGACCTCCAGAACAAGCATGCTCTCAGGTTTAGTACGCGTTATGTTCTCTTTCAGCAGGGCCAGAAGGGCACACGTTTGCTATCCGGGCACAAATCATCTCAGCTGTCACTCAGGAATCCTAGAATCACTTTATTTTCTTTCCATTAAAAATATAATATTCATCAGAGAAACTCATTCAATGGACTTGCCTACAAAGCTCTGCGAGGTTTTTTTCCCAAGATCTCTCTCTTAAGAGCATAGGCTTTATGTCCATGACATAATACAGTTATATGGCTACAGCCAGGAAAATTAGTCAGTAAAATTACTCCAGATAGATACACCTTAATGGACCCAAGAGCAGAAGCCTCCCTGCAGCCTGCAGTACCTGCATGTCCTGTGTCTACATGCTTTTGAGAACCCTGTTTTTTTCAGCTCATTTCTTGGTGCATTCTCCCCCAACTTCTACAAATACAGCCTCCTGCTTCCGAAAAAGCATAAGCCATGAGTCAAATCTATGACATGAGAGATTTCCTTTCTTTCTAAAGTATTCCTCTTGTCCCCCAGTGCCTGGGTAATTTGGCCAACAGGAGTCACAACATTATTCTGCTCCATAAATGTTTGTATCTAAGCATCTTCCCACGGTGCATCAAGCAACTCGGCTAACAAGCCACATGTTATTTTCTTCCCTGACTGCTCCCTAAAGAAGGGCACATGTGTTCAGCAGTCTGCTAGTAGGGATTATTTCAGTGCTGTTTGTTTTGGTTTTTTTTAAGTTTGGGAGAATTTTATGTTGGGAAGGAGAACTTGTTTGCTTTGTAATACTCAGGTTGCTATGTAATTATGCTAGAGAAGGTGTCTTAAAACACTGTGACTTGGACTCAGAGAATGAGGCAGTGTTTTTAATGATGATCATCATCAGCCCATGGAGAAGCTCAACTGTGTCAGATTTACCTTCAAAAAATGTTGCATCTCTTGAACAAATTAATTACACCCCTACGTCAAGAAATCCCATTAATGCAGAGGTGTGAGGCTGACGATGATCCCAGAGCTTTAGGTAGTCTTTTAGATATCTCAGGCCACAACTACAAAATGTCCCAAAGTAAAAGATGAAGCCTTTGAACTTGTTCAGGTTACATGCAAGAAAACAGGGTAGGGAGCACGAAACAAGTTTATTATGTTCACAGCATTTTCTGCCGTTGACAACGCGCATCAAGCACTCTGCTATGCCTGAAATTTCCAAAACACTGCAGGCTTCGTGGCTGGGCATATTGTAGTGATTTACTTACGCTGAGAGGCAGCAGAAGACAAGAGTGAGCAGTGGGAGGAAATCTCCAAGCCAACTCAATATAACACTGAAGGATTATTCAGGGATGCTGTGGCAGTCTCTCAGTTACGGCTGAATTTGATTATCAACCTGTGCCTTCTTCAGAGGAGTTTTCCACGTCACTGCAAAACCTCTAAGTGCTCTTGTCCCCCCCTCCATCCAGTTCCCTTCTGTGTTGTTTGGGTTTTTCTATGTCATTTTGGTTTTTCCACAGTTTCTCATCCAATAGTTTCCCTCATTTCAGCCCATGCCCATCACAGGGCGGGGTGGCAGGGTCACAGCTAAGGAGTTTGGCTGGAAAGTTGAAGCCTGGTTGAAGCCTGGTCCCTTAAATTATTTAAGCCAGGATGGTAGGGCAGGATCCTGCTAGGAGCGATGCCACATTGCCCTGAGAACCGCCTGGTCTGCTCCTGCTCTTTATAGCTCTGGGAAGACCTTGATTCCTCTGAGCACCTAGAGACAACACAGCAATAAAGCGCCCGCGCCGTTACCAACAGCATACAGACAGCACTTTGCATCTTCAAGCCTTGACTAGTAAAAAACAATTATATAGCATGACCCTGGGTGAATCACATATTAATAAACACATTTTGAAGACATTGCTGCTGACACAGTGCCCACTATTAAAAGAAGCAAGACAGTCCACGGCATAAAGCTGGAGTTGAGATTCAGGCTCAGCTCTGGGTTTACAAGTGACACACTTTCTCGTCTTAACCAAAACAATGTTAGCATTTTTGTCTTATTGATTTAGATTCTAAGTTCTTCTGGGTGCAGTCTTTTACTCTGGTGTTTGTAATATTCCTAGCTCAACAGTGCCTGATCTCGTTTGAGGCCAGTAAAAGTCACTGTAATAAAAAAATCCAAATATTTTAGATCCTTCATATCTCACTTGCTAGTGTCCAACCCTTGAATACACACCAGCTTTGCAGCCTTTGCAAATATTTAAAATTAATGTGAGCAGTTATGTTGTTTCATTTTGTACTACCACTAAAGCCTGGCCATTTCTACAACTGGTAACATAATTGGTGGGAAAAGCACAGCCACATTTCTCAAGCGCATGTGCCATCAGGGCAGCAGGCAGTCTTTAAACACGCTGCTCAGCTAAAACACGCCAACGTCACAGGATGACTCCGCGGCACCGGGTGGTTCTGTCCTAAGGGAGATACCTGCCACGTCTGAGGAACCCTTTCTTTGGAGCTCCTGGGAAGACATGCAACCTTCACACCCTACTGCTGATGAACAAGGGTTGCATTACTCTCCTTACACGTGTTGTCCAAACTCCCACATCAGCCCTCACCAAAACAAACAGAGGTTAAAGGCTCCCAGACCTCAGACTTCCCACAGGTCCTGGCCTCTCTCCACTCCCATCAGCCACTGATGGAATGTCTAGGTCCTCTCTACTCTGACAACTATTGGCTGCAATTCCCAAATTTTGGATGCTCGAGCTTGAAAAAAACATGCATTCAAATAGTCAACCTAAATCAGGGAGAGCATAAAGATAAGCAGGACAATGAGCGGAATCCACTGCGAGCAGAAAGACTGCAAAGGCAAAGGGTTTGGGGGGAGATGCCACGGTGCTGCACCCTATTGCTGCCAATGGTAAATGCTCGTGTTCGTTCGCGTCATTAAAAGCGGCTCCTTTTCATTCCTCCTGGAAACCATCATTAAACTGAACCTGTTTCATTTATTTCCAATTGGGAATATAAGAAAGTAAAAACAAAAATCAAAATAATCCTCAATACATCTAAGTCAGCATGTTTTCTCTCACGCACTTCTTCCCCTTTCGACCCTTGAAAAAGGTATTTTAAGAACGATCTTCGTGGTTATATAGTCCACTTGTCCAAAGCTGTTGATATTTTAAATGTGACATATGATATTGCCCAGGAAAAGAGCAAGCAAAATCAGTGATCTATTGTTACAGAGGATCTCCAGCTCTGTGCTCAGCTGTTCTACACTCACATCAGATCCAAAAAAGAGCTTCCCAGTGGCTTTTTCTTAGCACATCCAGTGTTAAAAAAAATATATATAGCTTTTTAACTCAGCCAAAAAATTCTGTTAAGAAGTATTATTTTAATTTAACCTTATACAATCTGTTTGGTGAGTAATTCTGGCACAAAACTCAATACACAGCTTTCAACATGAAAACATCAGTGAAGGGCTTTGAAAAGTTTATTAACAATCTGTTATTTATATTTTTCTTTTTAAAAATGATTGACACAACATTCAGAGGAAAATTATAGGAACTGAGAAGTCAGATTGAAAAAAAAACATATCAGTGTTAAGATTTGATAGAAAGGTTTTAAGGAACAGTGTGATTTCTAGAAAAGAGAAATATTTGGATTGCTAAGCTATTTGTCATTCAAGAACAGCGCAATCACACACATATGTTTGCAAATTATTGTTATTGTTGTTAATTATTATTTACAGAAAACCGCTGAAATGCAAGGTGGTTTGAATTCCAACGCAAATGACAGATCGCTGCCCCAAGGAACTTTTTATCCCTCCCTCCACTCATTACCTGTTTACTAACAGTACCCGTTTAGTTCCAACTTGTTTTCATGCTATCAAAAATGACTAGAAAATTAGGTCCTATTAAGTAATCATGAATATAAACTATGACTCACCGGTTAAGTAAATACTATTACTGGCAATAAATTCAGAATCCTATTATAAATGCTTGTTATTGTCAAGCAAACCAAAACAATACAACTTTATTCAATATTAATTTTATCCTTGGATGCTTGAAAGGATTAAATAACTCCGACTGATATTCTGCACGTAGTCAGGAGAATCGTGTGTGAGGGGCAACAAAAATAATTGAGGTCAGTCACAGAGGTAGAGAGAAAAAGAGACAAAAAGGAAGGAAAAAATACATAAAGAGACATTTCAGCTCCTATGTGAAAGCAGATGGAGGGTGAAGGAAGCAGACAGGCTGCTCCAGATGGCGGGAGCGGCGGCGAAGAAGGCTCTCACACCCACTGTGTTGTGGCTGCGATGGGAAGAAAAGACTTTTGGTTAAAGGATTACTATCGGACTCCAAACAGTTGGGTTCAGCTCCATCCACTACCTCTACACGAGGTCTTCAGACCCTCAGGGTTTTGCTTGCTGTGATCTTTAGGGTGTCAGTTACCTCTGTGGCTCACAAAAAAAAGTACCAATATTTTTAGGCGTGCTTTGCCTTCAGCTCACATCTGCACAAAGAGCAGTTGTGACGTTGGCATTAGTTATCCTGAGGTACTCAGCAGTAGAAATACTGAGTTTTAGCCTAGGCAAGGATCACATTGTGCTAAGCAATGTGCAAAAACCAGGAAAAAAAGCTCAGGTACCCTATTCCAACCCTACCCAAATGCTTGCTGGCACCTTGCCGGTCAAGCACCCTTCTTGGTCGCCCAGGCAGGCAGGTGAGCAGGTATCCTCTGGCAGCAGGAAGCTCAGGCAGTACAAAGGTGTACTTGAAAGACAGCAGGCATGGAAAAAGAGACAGGACAGGGTAAAAAGAGGTAAGGCATCAAAACTAGTAGAAAATAAGGCTCGTGAAGGAAGCGTGAGCATATATGTGAGACAACATTACAGCAAACAGGGTGTCCCCAAAATGATTTACCTGAAAGCCTTTGATCAATGCGTATTTTGGAATCTTATTTTTAAATGACGAAAGAAAATTGATCTTTATCCTAAACTGTTGCCACAAACAAGCACTGTCCGAAAAGCACCCATTAACCATGGGTTAACTTGGCGAGCTGTCAGAAATCCCTTCTCACCAATGGCTGCAGATTTTTTTTTTCCCCAGTCCTCTCCATCAGCCTTTAAAACCGTTGGCCATCTTGCTTTTCTTCTTTTCCCATTTCTATTCCAGCTGAACGCCCAAACCTGTTATTTTCTGTAAGTGTTCAAGGTAGACTAACAATATACATTACAAGATACTACAATTCACATTGCAAATAGTAGGGACTCATTTTTAAGCCTCCAAGAACACACTGGATAGTAAACTATGCCACACGATATCAAACAGGATTACTTAGTTTTAAACAAATGTGTGACCTTAAAGGAGTCCTAACAGTATTTTTCTGCTTGCCCTATATAGGGTACCCAAACTAAAACATCTGAGTTGTTTCACAGCGTTAAGTTAAACATTAATACCTGGACCTCAGCTTTCAGTCCTCCTCCCACAGATGCTAACGAGGTGCTGTAGGTACCATGCACCCCTTAGCACAAATTACCCTTAACCCTATCTGGTTTTGATGGTAAGATTTGCAGAGTTACAGATTTCAAGGTCAGGAACGACCATGAAACATCTTCTTCTGTAAATATGGCCAGGAGGCTCTTTCCTGGTGATTTCTACGTGAGGCCTGAGCTTTCAGATGGCAAAAGGTTTTCTCTCAGCAAGTCATCCCGGAGGAGATGGGAACCGCTTGCCTTCATCATTTGACCCAGTGGTTGATCAACCTTCCTCCTGAAAATATGTGCCTTAACTTCAGCCCTTTGGGACCCTGTATTTTCTTCCCTGAAGATATTTTTTACTGTGAAATGTTTCTTTAATGTAATTTTTTTAAAAAGGAAAATACTGAATAGAGAAAAAGATGAAACAGTCTAACAAAGCCACTGCTGCCTCACTGGGGTGTTGTAAGAGAGAGGCAGAAATTGCCAGTAATTTCAGCAGAAACATGAAAATCAGACAAACTCTTCAATCCTCACAGGGGGTATGGAGCCAGGGGAAGCACAAATATCAACATGTTTCTTTAACTCTTGAGAATGTCCAAAATCAGAAGGGAAAAACAATTGTGTAATTTGCATGATGCCTCAAGTTAAATGGCTAAACAAGCGATGGCCTGTTGTGTTGAATCCAACACAAATGGTTTTGGCACCCAGTTGATGAGAAGGGAAGATCTTTGACCAGAGGCAACCAGATCTTGAGCCTACTTGTACCTCCCAGCACGTCCTCTCCACATGGCAACTCAAATGCATGTGACACCTCTGCCAGGACCTGTCCTTACCACCAGCACCTTCCCAATGGTGGAAGTCGAGGCTGAAGGCCTGGCCTGAGGGACATCACCTCCATCAGCCTTGTCCCCCATGAAGGTCTGAGCAATCAACAACAGATGGGAACATGAGGTCGACCTGCTCATTGAAAAGACTCTCAAGTGTGAGACTGCATGCAGGGCAAGATACCGTGAAAGACGCGAGAGGACAAAAAATAAGGAAACAGTGCATAAGAGTTTGTGACAATGTGTACATATGTGTGTGTGAAAGAAAATAGATGTGAGAGCAGGACACAGAGTGACTGCATTTCACAGCACGAACAAACACGTATGGGTGCGTAGAAGCGTCATGAAGAGCACCAGGAGCCCATCAAGTGACGTAAAAGTATGGAAGAGACACAGGATACAGAAGAACCAAAAATTATTGTACAGCCCCTGAGAAAAACAGCAGCCTATAAGTTTTCTCTGTACTCTATTTTAGGAAAGTACTGGACACATCATTGAAGTGTATTTGTCTTCCCACCCGGCTCTTACTATGTTATGGCTATATCCATGTAACTCCCTATGTTATCATTACTAAGCTTTAAGGAATCCACCACATCATTTTTAAGGACAGCACCAGTATTTCCATAGTTACTAAGCTTGAATCTTTCTAACTATGATAATTTCATCATAAATCTAATGTCAATAAGGCCGAATGACAGATACCTTAGAAATGAGGGGTGATCCAATTAGGTAGAACCAAATGATTGGAGGCTTTCCTCTTTGGCCGGTGGATGACCTGGTGTACCTTATTACTTCTTGGAATGTCAAAATCTGAGTTTTAAAATGCCTTAAACATAATGTTATTTAAATATGGAGAAAAAAATGATATTTTGGTGATCACTCATCTTCTTATCAGATTCCTGCTATTGTGAAACTTCATATCTCTCAAGGGCTGGGGCAGAAATCCCTCTCTCCAGGCAGGTCTGCATATTTAGTAGAGCTACAATGGGTAAATTTGTGGAAATTTGAAAAGACAAGCAGTTAGTCAAATCTTCTTCTTTCCTAAAGCCTACCTGTCTTGACTTGGAAGGGACTCTAAATTGCATCAGCTGAGGATCTGACCCACTGCTATGATTTCATTTTATCCTTGATTTACTTTGTGTAAATTTAGTTCCTAGCTACTTGTTTGGGCTCTGTAATTTCACTTTCAATGGCTCAGTAGTGAACAGGTCCAGTTTCTGGAAGAGGCGCCCACTGAACCTGAACATAGAGAGTCCACTGCCGTCTTACTGCAGTCCTACACGGACCTAAACTGCCAAAATGAAGCAGCTCCAGAATGGATCAGGACCATTATATTTATATATTTTTATACAATAATATATTAAATGTACTTTATATGTTTCTATTTTATATGTAGTATATTCTATTTCATTGATTAATATTACCAAAATATTTTTTGACACTCTGGTACCCAAGAGGTTGCAGCCACAAACTACAATTGCACACGCTTAGGGAGTGTGTAAATGCAGAGCAGGGTAAATACAGGTTTGGGTACCACCTGAGCCAGCCACTGCATCGCTGGTAACTTCTTTAGGAAAACACTAACGCCAAACAGCACTGAGCAGACATCGGGCCTCAGCCACTGAAGAAAACAATTCTTCAAGTGGAAAAGGCTCCTTTTTTTCTATCTGGAGGTGACGTCCAATTCAGGATGCCTATTTAAGTATCAATGTGGCTGGACATGATTTACAGGGACATGTAAATAATTAATTCCAGCTCTGGAAGAGAGAGTTGGGTACTCATTAGAGGTTCCTTGAAACCCAAATGATATAATGATTAACCAAGTTAGGATCTTTTTAATAATTCCACCAATTTCAATTCTCTTGTGTTAAAGATCTGCTGAAAAGCTTTTATTCAGCTGAAAGACTCCTTTCAGAGAACAAATCATTAACAGAGTATACACATAGATTTAACATTCACAAATCAATGCACTTGAAATAAAATCTGGTTTTAAAGTTTCACTTTCTTCCCTGATTTGGGGGTTTAATGTGTTTCTTTCTCTAACCAATTTTACCACAGGCAGTTAAGACTGCTACATGCAAAAGGGCTGCTTTTCTGTTAAAAGTGGTTGTAGAACTTTGGCATCCTGAAATGGAAGGTGGCAGAGAAATGCAAAATACAGCTACTACACTAATCCAGGGCACCTCATCGGAGACGCCAAGTTTTTCACTCCAAGCCCATCCATTCTAGAGGAAAATCTATTAGGTGGTGAGATCAGCCGATGGATGTCCAACACGGTTCAGCATTACAGTGCAGCAGGGATCAAAGGAGATTTTTATCCCTGCTCCTAAACAATGCCAGAAGAAAGCATTTTGGTCCAGATGCTCTAAAGGTGTTCAGACTTTTGCTTAATCCCTGTTTAAGTACTTTCCTATCAATAACTAAGAACATGTCCTATAATCTGGACTCCTGCACTCTTGTGTATCTGCTGCTGGAGTCCGTGAGCAGACAGACCTTCATTGCCTTCGGTGGGAATGGCACAAGTGCTTTAATGATTCGCACAGCGATGGCCTAAATTTTTTAGAAGTTTCACACCCTGGTAAGTCACACCAGAGCTGGTAGGAACTGCAGGTGCTGTGCTGGTGGGCGGCCAAGGACAGAACCAAAACTCAGATTCGAATCTTTAATTATCAGCCTGCTCTGCAAAATTAGGGAACGCACAACCAGACTGCAACTGATGTGTAGGCTGTTAAATGCACACGCATTCATAATTAATATGCCTATGTCTGGAAAAGAAAACAGCTCTATTTTCTTGACACAGGCCCATGTTTGAAATCCAGTTATTTTATTTTTCTGAAACTTTCTAGATTGACTGTTAAATCAAGTTTAAAAACATCACATTTTCCACTCCCATCATAAAGGACTTACTAACCAAACTGTGAGGCTACGACAATGGTTAATAGTTCGAGTCACTAATTGGCCATATTTAATGAATTTAATTTGCAACAGCCATGCTAATATGCATAACTATTAACGCTGACCAACTTTACCTTCCTTGGGACCTACCCCTGCTCCCATTAACGTCACTGGGATACAGATCAAGGCCACAACATTAATTCTTTCTGGACCCCTTCAATGGCACAAATTAACCCTTGCAGATGGCTTCATACACCACCAGGAAGATAATAAGAGAGCTGGGTAATGGAAACCGCAGCAAATTGTCCTGCTGCTCTAACGAATCTCTTCGCATTAAGACTTTCCTCCCCAGACCCTTTCGCTCAGGAAGGGACCTGCACGCCTAAGGTGACAAGCAGGGACGCGTCTGTCCTGGCATGAAATTCTGACCACAAAAACTCCATGAAGGTGACAAGAATCCTCCGTAACACTTAGGTCTCACACTGCGCTTTGCTTCTCTAAAGACCTGGGCAGACATTCATTTCAGTCGCTAAGTCAGTGGTTTGCCGAGGGCTACGCTGTCTGCTCATCACAATGGAGTTGCGTGACCCACCTTCAAGCCTGATTCTTACTCGCAGTTTGTCCGTAGGAAATCAGTGAGCCCGAGCACCAGAAATACTCTGTTTGTAGAGAGCCCTCCCTTGGAAGCAGAAAGAAACTGAAATATTACAGTCGAAACTTGTTCAACCGTATTTTGGAAGTGGCACGCAGAGTATGAAAAGCACTACTCGGGATTAACGATACTTTGGTTAGAGACATGCTTAAAGTTGCAATTTAAGGAGGGGAGGACGTAGCAATGAAGAGCATTCCCAATACAACTGAATTTTAATTACAACGTATATACATACAGCAGCCCATATGCTGACTTCCTTCAGCACTCCCCGCTCTCTACCCCTACAATATCCTATAAGCGAAAATTTGTTTTAACAAAAATAAAACTCTCTGCTCAGCCAAAAAAGCATCAGCCTGCACCCTGCTCCCTTGCACCATCTGCGCATGTTTATTCTCAGCCTTCTGAAAAAAAAACTCTAACGTTTTACTAATCTTTATGCCCCGCCACTATAAATAACAGAAATAAACCCCAACAACAGTTGAGCATCGTAGCTAAAACACACCCAATCCACTCCGATTATTTCTGCTCGTCTGTCCACGAACAGACGCAGCCATCGGCTTTAGGGGAAAGCGTGCAAGTCAGACCGCATTTATTTACAGTTGCACTACCAAGAAAAAGCCTTTCCCCGTCTCCTCATTCTATGAATATTTTAAAACACGAGTTTTCTTCTTTTTTTTCCTCTTTTTTTTTCCGTACNTTTAAAGCCTGTTTTTTTTTTTTTTTTTTTTCTTTTTTTTTTTTTTTTTTTTTTTTTTTAGGGGGGTGGAGGCTGCATGTTCGCCCAGCTCCTGCCCCACAGTTCTATTTTTCTCCGTGTTTTCAGATCGCCCTGACTTCTTGCTCGGATGGATGAGCGGGGAGCGGAGCGGCACCGACGGGTACACACGCGAAAATCACACACACACACGCGAAAATCACACACGCACACGCACGCACCCACCCGCGGGGCGACCCGCGCATCCCCGCGGGGAAGGGACAGCACCCCCGCCCCCTCCGCGCCCCCCACC